>JANAVB010002199.1:21596362-21658862 GCA_029216955.1 Iris pallida | reverse complement strand
AGAGTAACTCCTCCTCAGTAAGGACACCTACAACGTTATCCTGTCAGGACGGGAGCAAGTACTAAATCTAGCAAACTAGCATATGAAACATGGAAATGAACATGAGAGGAATAACTGAAAAGCATGGCATCACTCAATCTATCATGGCAAGGATACACGTGTCATAGAGACAGATGTATATGTAATATTTAAAACTGTAGCAAGTACGTGATCGGTCAATAGATGTACAATGCGCTGGAGGGCACATAATGAAATATACATACGTACAAGTTAACAAGCATAAGTGTACATCCGTACAGACATGCGGGGTAAAGGCCTGCGGCAAGGTATGCATATAGAATGCGACCGAGCTCGCTACTGTAGGGGGGTCGTGATCACGTACAATACTATCAGTTTTCCCATAACCCATATTCTAATCATGTGAGAGATACATCAAGACTGTTCTAAGCATGGTAGTAACTGAAAGTACAACATGTAAAGATCTAACTTGCTACCCCAAGGATCAGCATTTAACATGGTGGGGTTTGCAGTTCATTTATGTGACAATATGTAAAGTTCGTAGAAAGTACTTGCCTCTAGCAAAGTAAAACAAGCTGCGATAAATGTGCTATGGATGTCTGGTAACTCGTCACTGTAGAAGTAAATACAACAACTTAGTTTTATACTAAGCAAAAATACTAGGACACTAATTGGTGAAACACGACTTGTGACTGGGCACCTAGCCAAAATGATGACTTGGCATAGGAGACCAATGTGGGATGACATACTATGTTAACTAACTTTCTAGGGTCTTTACACTAGTGAGGGATGGGGTTTAACACGACTAAAACTCCAAATAACACAAAAAGCTACAAGTCGTAATTAATCAATAAATAAATCAAAAGATCATTGTGTTCTAACAATTTTAGAGATAGACAAAAAGCCTAGTTTGCATAAAACAAAGTACCAAAACGATCCTTGCTAACTATAGAAATTTATTATAATTTTTCTGGAATTTATTAACCAGTACAAATATTTTATAAAAATCAGTTTTCCTAAGTATACAGAAAATGAGTTTTGGTTTCATATGCCAAACTAGGGGCAAAACAGTAAATTAAATACTACAAAAATTATACTAAATTAGCTAACTTAACATAGTATCTAAAAACTATTTTTCATAATTTTAGCAATACTTTAAGTATTTTTAGAAAATCAAAAACAGCAATGCACACAATAATTAATTATCTGCGTATTTTGTCCATGTATATAATTTGAACCAAAGTTCAAATACAGGACCCAAGGCCATGAATCAAGTCCAATATGACTTGTACAGGTCTTGAATGTGTGAAAACATATTTGAGCCCAAATACCCATGCTAGGCTTGGACACCAAATGGTTGCAGTAAATTAAATACAATAAAAATACAATTTGGTAAATAGTCAAAATAAATATTATTATTTTATTAAGGTAAAGTTTTACATGATAACTATAAAAGTATGAACATTATTTTATATAAATAATTTACAATAATCTAAGTAAAATACATATAGGAAATAATATATATATATATATATATATATATAAATATAGGGATATTTATATATATAGGAAAATGCTCAACTATATATTATATATATATATACAAATATATGTATATATACATACATATAAGAAAATACTTATTTATATAACATATATATATATATATATATATATATATATATATATATATATATATATATATATATATATACAAAATTAATGTATACATATATATATATATAATAGTATATATAATAATATATATACATAAGGAAATATATATACATAAATATATATGTATACATAATACACACACATATATATACATACATAAAATAATGAAGTATATACATATATATATATATAAAAAAAACAGCAACTATATATACCTAAATATAGTATATATATTAATACATATATATATACAAAAATATGTATATACATATATATATAAATATACATAAATAACAAAAGAAAAGAAAAAGGAAAAAGAAAAGAAAAAGAAAAGGAAAGACAGCAGGGGGGGCTCGAACTCGGCCCAGCGGGGGGGAGGTCGGGTTTGAGTTGGGTCGGGCTGGCCAGGGGGTCAGCCCGTGGCTTTGTTAAGGGTTAGGGTTTTAATTCATTTATTTAGGTTAGAATTAATTAATCATAAAAAAAAAAAAAACCATCCTGTGTCCTGACAGTTAAGGACACAGGGTTTTCTCGTGTCCGTGCTATGCACGACACGCACGAAGGCTAGAACGCGTGTCGAGACGCTGGACGAAAGTCCCCGTGTCCTGGCGAGTCTCTCACGTGAAATCGAGACACAGCCGACACGAAACGAAGCTGACACTTACGTGTCCGATCAACTCAGGGTGAAACGAAGGTCGGGGACGGCGGAGGAGACGTCGGGGTCGGGGCGCTCCAGTGGCGCTGGGATCGCCTCGTCGCCGCGCGTCGACTGATGGTGGTCGGGGGCGGTGGAAGTCGACGGTGGGGCTGGGCGGAGCTCGTCGGAGTAGGGTTAGGGTTTGGGGGCTCGTCGGGGAAGAAGAGGGTCGTCGGTTGCTGTAGGGGAAATTTAGGGTTAGGGTTTAGGTCGGAGGGGAAAGAGGGAGTTTTATAGGGGGTTTGAGGTCGGTGGGGTCAGCCGGATTCGGCGGGGGCAGGGCGGCGAGTCGGTCGGGCAGGGGTCAACGGGGGTTGGTGAAAGGGCAGAGTAGAGAGAGTGTCGGTCGGGGGGGGGGTGTTTTGGCAATTAGCAGTAGGGTCCTTAAAAATTAGGAAATTATACAAACGAATTAACATAAATAAAATGCAAAATAATAATTGCATTTCCTAATTAAAAACAATTTTCTATTTACAAACTGATATACTAACAATTCTAATAATTGCAAAACACTATTAAAACAATTCAGAAAATTACAAAATGATATTTTTTGTATTTAAAACTCATTTAAAATTTATTTAAAAATTCTAGAAAATTCCTAAAATTATATTAAATTATTTTAAAACCAATAATGACATTTAATAATTAATTAACACTAGTTTAAAAAAATTTGAAAATCAGGGGCTTACAAGTCTTCCCTCCTTGAAAAATTTCGTCCTCGAAATTCATAAGGATTGAAGACCCGACAATATTCTAACATAGCAAGTAATGCAACAAAATGACTAAGGCTGCGATCGAAACTAACCTCTAAGGTATCAAGCGGGAACGGGTGGTTCCCTCACAGCGGTTGGATCGAACAAGTAAGGGAATCTCTCCCTCATGTCCGACTCCCTCTTCCAAGTAGATTCACCTGGGGAGTGACGGCTCCAAGTTACTCGCACTAGGTGTATAACCTTGTTCCTCAGCCTCTTCTCTCTCCGGTCTAATATCTCCACTGGCTGCTCAGAAACTGTAAGGCTCGGTCCGACCTCCAACTCTGAATGATCTAGCACATGACTGGGGTCTGGAACATATCTCCTCAGCTGAGATACGTGGAAGACGTCGTGAACTCCTGCTAGGTTGGGTGGAAGTACAACCCTGTAAGCTACCTCTCCGATCCTGCCAAGTACCTCGAACGGCCCGATGTATCTGGGGCTCAGCTTCCCTCCTCGTCCGAACCGGATCGTCCCTCGAGTAGGTGATATCTTCACTAGCACCATATCACCGTCTGTGAACTCCATCGGCCTGCGACTAGCATCAACCCAGTGTTTCTGCCTGTCCTGAGCTACTCTGAGCCTGTCTCTGATCATCCCGACTTTCTCTGCTGCATCCGTGATCATCTCTGGCCCAAGCATAACTCTGTCTCCGACATCATCCCAAAAGAGCGGTGTCCGACATCGTCGTCCATATAGCGCCTCGAAAGGAGACATACCAATACTGGCCTGGTAGCTGTTGTTGTATGAAAACTCTACCAAGTGCAGATGGCTCTCCCATGATCCTCCGAAGTCCAGCACGCAAGTCTTCAGCATATCCTCCAGTGTCTGTATCGTCCTCTCGGACTGCCCATCTGTCTGTGGGTGGTACGCCGTACTGAACTTGAGCCTACTGCCCAACTCCTCCTGCAAGCTCCTCCAGTAGTGGAATGTGAATCTACTGTCTCTGTCTGACACGATGCTCACCGGCACTCCGTGTAGGCGAACTATCTGCTGCATGTATAGCTCTGCCAACTTCTCGGTGGAAAGCCCCACCTTGAAGGGTATGAAGTGCGCACACTTCGTCAGCCTGTCTACGATGACCCAGATGGCATCCTTTCCTCCTTGGGAACGAGGAAGCCCTGAAACGAAGTCCATCGTAATATGTTTCCACTTCCATTCGGGAATGGGTAACGGCTGCAACAAACCAGCTGGCCTCTGGCGCTCCGCCTTGACCTGCTGGCAAACTAGACATCTCGAGATAAAACGCGATACATCCCTCTTCATCCCGTGCCACCAAAGATGTTCCCGCAAGTCACGGTACATCTTGTTAGCACCAGGGTGAATAGAATATCTCGATCGGTGTGCCTCCTGTAAAACTGCCTCTACTAGCTCTCCCTTCGGCACGCACAATCTGCTGCCATGCCTCAGGGATCCATCCTCTGCTATAGTGAAGTCATCCAGCAATCCAGCTAATGCCTGGGGTCGAAGTCTGTGAAGGCTCTCATCTGTAGACTGTGCCTCCCGGATCTGCTCCATCAAACCTGACTGAATGTCAAGCGCCATCATCTGTATCACTGATCCTGGCCGAACTAGCTCGATACCGAGCTTCTCCAGATCCTCCCGCAAATGCCGATCAATCATCAGGTACCATGCCATCGGATGCCTGCTCAGCGCATCCGCCACCATATTTGCCTTCCCGAGATGATACTGTAAATCGATGTTGAAGTCCTTCATCAACTCCAACCATCGTCTTTGCCTCATGTTCAGCTCTTTCTGCGTGAACACATACTTCAAGCTTTTGTGGTCAGTAAAGATTTCCACACGCTCTTCGTATAAGTAATGTTTCCATAACTTGAGTGCAAAGATCACCGCAGCTAACTCGAGGTCATGGGTAGGATAATTCCTCTCATGAGTCCGCAATTGCCTAGATGCATAAGCAATCACTTTCCCATGCTGCTGTAGGACACATCCTAGCCCCTTCCCAGAAGCATCGCTGAAAATGGTGAAACCTCCAGAACCTGAAGGTAAAGTCAGAACTGGAGCGGTCGTCAGCCTCCTCTTCAGCTCCTCAAATGCCGCCTGGCAGTCCTCTGACCAGATGTACTCTGCGTCCTTCCGTGTCAGCTTCGTCATGGGTTCAGCTATCCTAGCAAAGTCCTGGATGAACTTTCTGTAATAGCCTGCTAAACCCAGAAAGCTCCTGATCTCTGAAACTGACGTCGGAGCCTTCTATGTCTCAACTGCAGCAATCTTCCTGGGATCCACCGAGATTCCATCTCCAGTGACTACATGGCCGAGAAACTCCACTCGGTCTAAAAAAACTCGCACTTCGGCAATTTGGCAAACAATCTCTCCTGCCTCAGAATCCCCAAAACTATCCGCAAGTGTTCTGCATGCTCCTCCGGCGTCTTCGAGTATATCAGGATGTCGTCGATAAATACCACGACGAACTTATCCAGATACTGGTGAAATGTCTTATTCATCAGGTTCATAAAGACAGCTGGCACATTTGTGAGACCAAATGGCATCACCAGAAACTCGTACTGCCCGTACTTCGTGTTGAATGCCGTCTTCTGGATGTCTGCTGGCCTAACCTTCACCTGGTGGTACCCGGATCTCAAGTCTATCCTGGAAAACACCTTCGCCCCGCTCAATTGGTCGAACAAATCATCTATCCTGGGCAGAGGATATTTGTTCTTGATGGTGATGGCATTCAAGGTCCGGTAATCAATACACAACCGGACTGTACCATCCTTCTTAGGCACAAAGAGCACTGGCGCTCCCCATGGAGAAGCACTGGATCGAATGAAATCCTTTTTCAACAGGTCATCAATCTGCTCTTTCATCTCTATGGCCTCCTTGGGATTCACTCAATAGCAAGCCCGGGATACTGGTGATGAACCCGACACTAAATCTATAGTGAACTCCACATCTCTGTCAGGCGGAAGTCCTGGAAGATCCTCTGGGAATACATCCATAAACTCCCTAATGATAGGGTGTGGCGGTGCTGCGTCCCCGACTGTCGCACAACAGTTCGGCTCTAGGCTGATCTCCGGCCCTGTCCTCCTGACACTGAATGGTGCTGTGCCTGGAGGACTAAACAAAATACTACCCTCATGGCAATCTATAGATGCATGGGCGTAGCTAAGCCAGTCCATCCCCAATATGATATCATAACCGGGGAGCGGCATCACAAAGAATCGCCCTCTGAACTCTCTCCCGGCTATAAAAATAGAACATCTATAGATAGATCTAATAGGCACTGGTCCTCCTCCCGTCATCACTCTACTAATCTCCACAGTAGGTGTAGCTACTAGATGATGTTTATGCATAAACTCTAATGATAGAAAGCTATGAGATGCACCAGAATCAAACAAATATACAGCTAGAAAAGTATGCAAATAAACATGACCTGTAATGACGTCAGCTAAGTAATCCGGCTCCGAAACCTGCTCCGGCTCCGGCTCAATGGCTAGACTATAAACCCTCCCCTGAGGTCCCTTATGCTGCTGCAGATGCTGCCCGAACCTCTGCTGCTGAGTCGGGAGTGGTCCTCTAGGCTTCGCTACTGGGCAGTCCCGAATCTGATGGGTGCCAGACCCACAAGCTAAGCACTGCTTCAACCTCTTCCTGCAAATGGAGCTGTCGTGCCCTGGTCTTCCGCAGAAAGAACATATAGCTCCCTTCTGCTGCTGCTGCTGATGTCGGGGTCCCGGGGCTCTAACTGGCGAGGTCTGACGATGTCGTGTAGGGGGATGGTAAGTCTGTGGGGGTGGCGTCGGCGCTCTCTGCTGGAAAGCCTGACGCTTGGACGGTCCCTCATGATGTACAGAAGCCGGCCTCTTGCATGACAGAAGACGCTCCTCAATACTCCGGGCCAACTCTAGGCTCTGGTAGTAGTCAGTCGTACCATTCGCCACTATAAGGATGCCAATGTCTGGAACTAAACCATGGCAAAACCTACGGGTCATCTCCTCTGGATCAGCAACCAGACTAGGAGCAAAACGGCTCAGGCGACTAAACTCTCCCGCATAGTCATCAACAGAACGGTTTTCCTGCTGGATGTTCTGGAATCGTAGCCCCATGGCTACTCTAGCAGTGGTCGAGAAGAATTTCTTCTTGAACTGGGTCTTGAACTGGTCCCAGGTGGCTCTATCTCTCGCGAACAACGGCTCATTCCTGAACCAGACTCCGGCTAAGTCTATCAGCAGAAATCCTGCTGCCTCGACCTGAAGGTCATCCGGCATCCTAACTCCCAGAAGCTTCCTCTCTACAGAATCTAGCCAGTCATCAGCAACTACTATGCCCTCAGTCCCTGAGAACTCCTTGGGATTCAGACCCATGAAGTCCTTGACCGTCCCCGCTCTCTGCCGTGGCTCTACAGGTGGTGGGACCACGGGACGTCCCTCAGAACGCTCCATGCTCTGGCGGAGTAGGGTAGTCTGCTCCTGATGGGTTGTTAGGAACCCCTGGATCAGTGTGAGCAGCTGGGTCCCGTCGAGTGTGACGGAAGCCTGGGTGGGTATAGTGATAGGGGGTGGTGGAAGTATCGGGGCCTGCTGGGACTGGGATGTGGAAGGTGGTATCTGGGTCTGTGGATCTGTGGAGTGGGGAAATGTGGTAGGTGGAGGTGTATCAGTCAACTGGTCAGCTGACTGGATATGGAGGGCCCCATTCTCGGGGGTAACATACTGGGACGAACGAGTAAGCACCATCTAAATTACATAAAAAGACTTATAAGGACTTGTTTAAAGTAAGCAATCATATGCAAGAAAATCTAATTATAATAGCAAACATGTGATGTATTTCCTATGTTGCAATCCTAGCATTCCTCTAAGTGTTCTAAGCGTCTTTCCTAATGTTGTCTAATTACCTTAAGTTCCTAATTACAGGCATGCTTGGTACAATAACGTAACCAAACAGTTTAGTCAGGACCTGCGTGGGCCACCACTAAAAACATGTCACGACCCGCTACCCAAATTGTTGGGCCAGGCCGAGTCATGTCCAGCCTACGTTGAGATAAAACGTAGTAAGTTGTTCTAAAGACAACATGATAAGACTAAATGTGCTAACAGTTCTATAAGTGAAGAAGAATCATAAATGCTCAAAACACAAAAGTCGTCGTATATAGTAAAATATCCAAGTACAAGTAAACTGAAATGTAAAACTGGATACATGTCCAGTTACAAAATGATATAGTCTAATACATGTCTACTCTCAAAAGTCTAAGTAAACAAAAGACAACTAGGCGAGGTTCCCTGCAGGAACATCCTCGTAAAGCAGAGCCGGGTCCTCGGTAGTAACTCCATAGTATGAGTCGCAGAGTAACTCCTCCTCAGTAAGGACACCTACAACGTTATCCTGTCAGGACGGGAGCAAGTACTAAATCTAGCAAACTAGCATATGAAACATGGAAATGAACATGAGAGGAATAACTGGAAAGCATGGCATCACTCAATCTATCATGGCAAGGATACACGTGTCATAGAGACAGATGTATATGTAATGTTTAAAACTGTAGCAAGTACGTGATCGGTCAATAGATGTACAATGCGCTGGAGGGCACATAATGAAATGTACATACGTACAAGTTAACAAGCATAAGTGTACATCCGTACAGACATGCGGGGTAAAGGCCTGCGGCAAGGTATGCATATAGAATGCGACCGAGCTCGCTACTGTAGGGGGGTCGTGATCACGTACAATACTATCAGTTTCCCCATAACCCATATTCTAATCATGTGAGAGATACATCAAGACTGTTCTAAGCATGGTAGTAACTGAAAGTACAACATGTAAAGATCTAACTTGCTACCCTAAGGATCAGCATTTAATATGGTGGGGTTTGCAGTTTATTTATGTGACAATATATAAAGTTCGTAGAAAGTACTTGCCTCTAGCAAAGTAAAACAAGCTGCGATAAATGTGCTATGGATGCCTGGTAACTCGTCACTGTAGAAGTAAATACAACAACTTAGTTTTACACTAAGCTAAAATACTAGGACCCTAATTGGTGAAACACGACTTGTGACTGGGCACCTAGCCAAAATGATGACTTGGCATAGGAGACCAATGTGGGGTGACACACTATGTTAACTAACTTTCTAGGGTCTTTACACTAGTGAGGGATGGGGTTTAACATGACTAAAACTCCAAATAACACAAAAAGCAACAAGTCGTAATTAATCAATAAATAAATCAAAAGATCATTGTGTTCTAACAATTTTAGAGATAGACAAAAAGTCTAGTTTTGCATAAAACAAAGTACCAAAACGATCCTTGCTAACTATAGAAATTTATTATAATTTTTCTGGAATTTATTAACCAGTACAAATATTTTATAAAAATCAGTTTTCCTAAGTATACAGAAAATGAGTTTTGGTTTCATATGCCAAACTAGGGGCAAAACAGTAAATTAAATACTACAAAAATTATACTAAATTAGCTAACTTAACATAGTATCTAAAAACTATTTTTCCATAATTTTAGCAATAATTTAAGTATTTTTAGAAAATCAAAAACAGCAATGCACACAATAATTAATTATCTGCGTATTTTGTCCATGTATATAATTTGAACCAAAGTTCAAATACAGGACCCAAGGCCATGAATCAAGTCCAATATAACTTGTACAGGTCTTGAATGTGTGAAAACATATTTGAGCCCAAATACCCATGCTAGGCTTGGACACCAAATGGTTGCAGTAAATTAAATACAATAAAAATATAATTTGGTAAATAGTCAAAATAAATATTATTATTTTATTAAGGTAAAGTTTTACATGATAACTATAAAAGTATGAACATTATTTTATATAAATAATTTACACTAATCTAAGTAAAATACATATAGGAAATAATATATATATATATATATATATATATATATATATATATATATATATATATATATATATATATATATATATATATATATAAATATAGGGATATTTATATATATAGGAAAATGCTCAACTATATATTATATATATATATACAAATATATGTATATATACATACATATAAGAAAATACTTATTTATATAACATATATATATATATATATATATATATATACAAAATTAATGTATACATATATATATATAATAGTATATATATAATAATATATATACATAAGGAAATATATATACATAAATATATATGTATACATAATACACATATATATATACATACATAAAATAATGAAGTATATACATATATATATATATATATATATATATATATATATATATAAAAAAACAGCAACTATATATACCTAAATATAGTATATATATTAATACATATATATATACAAAATATATATATACACATATATATAAATATACATAAATAACAAAAGAAAAGATAAAGGAAAAAAAAAAGAAAAAGAAAAGGAAAGACAGCAGGGGGGGCTCGAACTCGGCCCAGCGGGGGGGGGGGGGGGGGGTCGGGTTTGAGTTGGGTCGGGCTGGCCAGGGGGTCAGCCCGTGGCTTTGTTAAGGGTTAGGGTTTTAATTCATTTATTTAGGTTAGAATTAATTAATCATAAAAAAAAATATAAAAACCATCCTGTGTCCTGACAGTTAAGGACACAGGGTTTTCTCGTGTTCGTGCTATGCACGACACGCACGAAGGCTAGAACGCGTGTCGAGACGCTGGACGAGAGTCCCCGTGTCCTGGCGAGTCTCTCACGTGAAATCGAGACACAGCCGACACGAAACGAAGCTGACACTTACGTGTCCGATCAACTCAGGGTAAAACGAAGGTCGGGGACGGCGGAGGAGACGTCGGGGTCGGGGCGCTCCAGTGGCGCTGGGGTCGCCTCGTCGCCGTGCGTCGACTGATGGTGGTCGGGGGCGGTAGAAGTCGACGGTGGGGCTGGGCGGAGCTCGTCGGAGTAGGGTTAGGGTTTGGGGGCTCGTCGGGGAAGAAGAGGGTCGTCGGTTGCTGTGGGGGGAATTTAGGGTTAGGGTTTAGGTCGGAGGGGGAAGAGGGAGTTTTATAGGGGGTTTGAGGTCGGTGGGGTCAGCCGGATTCAGCGGGGGCAGGGCGGCGAGTCGGTCGGGCAGGGGTCAATGGGGGTTGGTGAAAGGGCAGAGGAGAGAGAGTGTCGGTCGGGGGAGGGGGGGTGTTTTGGCAATTAGCAGTAGGGTCCTTAGAAATTAGGAAATTATACAAACGAATTAACATAAATAAAATGCAAAATAATAATTGCATTTCCTAATTAAAAACAATTTCCTATTTACAAACTGATATACTAACAATTCTAATAATTGCAAAACACTATTAAAATAATTCAGAAAATTACAAAATGATATTTTTTTGTATTTAAAACTCATTTAAAATTCATTTAAAAATTCTAGAAAATTTCTAAAATCATATTAAATTATTTTAAAACCAATAATGACATTTAATAATTAATTAACACTAGTTTAAAATTTTTTGAAAATCAGGGGCTTACATGCTACCACCACCACCTCCGATACCGACGGATATGTAGGAACGATATAGTAAAGCGTAATACTCTAGGGGGGGTGAATAGAGTTGGCAGCGGAATAATGCTAAATAAAAAATGTTAGCAACACAATCACAGTATATAATCACAGTTGAAATAATGTAAAGGCAGAGTTCAGAAAGCAAACGCAAAGACAGCGATGTATACTGGTATCCCTCTGTTGAGGACTAATCCAGTCGGTAGAACTCTTGCTACCAGTTGAATCCACTATAGGAAAAACCGCAAGTTTTCTTACGAAGTCCTTGCAACTTCTACAACGCGAGCTTTGATACGAAGAACTCGTCCAACTTCAAATGTGAAGAGGTATTCTTCAATCAAGCCTTCTGATTACAATCTCTCAGAAACTTCTAGACCGTACCGCACTGGCAAATCGACTAGAGGATTGTAACTGGCTTGGGATCTGAAAAAGAAAGCTCTAAAAAACTCTTTGGAAGGCAGAAAGCTTTTTAAATAGAGAGAAGATTGAAAGTGAATGAGTGAATTGAAATGATCGAAATCCATCTCTATTTATAGGAATTCCAAAGGGAGAACTCAGTCAGAATTCGGGCAGAATTCGGGCAGAACTCGATGAGCAAATCTCGGTCAAATCCGCAACTGCAAGAGGACCAAGTTCCAGAGAATTCAAAAAAATCAAACGGCCACCAACCGAACTCTGGCCGAACTCTGGCCGAACTCTGGTCGAGTTCTGTCAGGGTTAGGTTAGGGTTTTTAAAAAAAGATTTTTGGTGATTTTTGAAATCCTTTTTGTAAACATTTTGATAGGTCATTTTAAAAATATTTTGAACTATTTGGGAGTAGCCTATTTGCCAGTACGACTCGGTGTACAACGTATTCCTAGACTCAAATAAAATGAAAAATTACATTGCATAGGAAGTACAGACTCAAGTAGGCAAACAGATCTTCAGTCTTGAACGGAGTGAATATCCAATCTTGCTTATGTCCAAGAAGCTGAGATGTCCCAACAAGCTTCTTATATCCAGACAGAGTTTTGATCAATTATTAAAATCAGGTTGACTATGACCAATGGGCCAACAATCTTCCCCATTTTGATAATTGACAAACTATGAATGATATAACATTAAATATCAAAAAGTAGAAATTGTTCATAACCTGTTTTTAACTCAAAAAAAATGTTAGATCATTTTTAATTTTCTCCCCCTTTGTCACTTAGCAAAATAATTGCACAAGAGAAGGCTCCCCCGCATTAAATGCAGAAGGCTCCCCCGCAATCAATGCATAAGTAACAAATAGCGAGAAAATAAAAGAAATATAGTATAAAAATTAGAGATATAGCATCACAGGAATGTAAAGTTGCTACAAATTATCATCACAGGCATGTATTGCTTCAAAAACATAAAAAAATCTCAGGCATGCTATTTCACAGGCAGTTTAAAATGGAGAAGCAGTATAAAGAGATAGTACTTAAACAAAATGCTGAAATAAACTGAGATGTCATAAATGAAACATCAAAGTCATGTCCATGAAGATAAAAAGTACTGATATCAAACTACAAAGTACTGATAAAAAGTAAATAATAAAACTTGGAATGTCGGAGCATTTCCAAGTATACAATAGAATATCACTAATAATCAAATCAGATCTCATCATCACTATCCTCATCAATATCATCAGCAGCGTGGCCAACATGACCGGAAGTACCAGCACCAGAAGTACCAGCGCCAGTAGGATGAGTAGGGGCGCCAGCATAGAACTCACCAACGTAATCTCGAGGTGCACGATACCAGTCATAGGCGTTACCTGGCTGGAAGTAGGCATGAACAGCCTCATCCTCACAGCGGTAATCCGAAAAAGCTGGATCACGAGGGATGGAAGCAGCAGAGTGACCAGTCTGGGCAAAACGCAGATCGGCCAAGGAGTTTGCCATCGCCTGGTAATGGGTGACATCGCGGAACTCTCGCTCGCGAGCCATGTCCGTCATTGAGACGTACAAAGCTGATAAATGCTGATGTATGCCCTCAAAAGTTATGGCATACGGCTGATGTGGTGAAGATGGTGTAGTAGGAGGAGCAGGAGGTGGAGCTGAAGCAGTCCGGCTGCGACGAGAAAGCTGGAGTAACTTGGGCTCAGAGTCCTGAGTACAAGTCGATAGATCGATCTCGAATCACTGAAAGATACGAGGGAGAATCATCGCGTAAGAGAGATTTCGATCTCTAGCACGACAACGTCCCATCATCTGAATGATTGTCTTAGGGGTGAAAAAAGGAATCCCCTTAAGAATATGGTACATGGCGGACAGCTCAAGCGAAGTCACATCATCCTTGGAAGTGGATTTTGGAAGAAGAGTAGAGTAGATGATGCGATGCAATTCGTAGTTAACAAGTTCAGGTTGTTAGCCTTGAACTTTCCAGAACGTACTCTGTCAGGTGCACAAAGTTCCGTTTTGAAACTCGTAAGTGTAGTGCCTTCGGGGAAATCGAATTCCGTGATATCAACTAGCGGTTCACCTTCATTGGAAATACCAAGAATCTCCGCTAGAAGGACATCATTGAAGTCAATGTCTATGCCTCCGACACGTGTGCTCACGTCAAAAGTGTTAACTACGAGATTGCAATAGAACAATCTAATGGCATTAGTAGCTATTGGGAAGCACAGTTTAACAAGTAAGTGTAACCCTAATGCCTCAAATAAGTGACGATGATCAGGGAATACCATCCATTTAACCGGAGCGCCGCTACATATGGAACGGGTGGAAAAGTCACCGTACCATAATAAAGCTTGATCGAGGGTTTGAAAGAAGAACCCATCGAAAGCGCCGTCGCTCTTTTGGACCGACGAAAACAAAGAATCCGTGTGAGGATTCGAAGAGGACCCTTCCTCACTAGGAGTGGTCTTCTTCCTCTTAGACGGATTAAATCTAGGTGCCATTGAAATAAAAAGCACTAATTTGAAAGGTGAAGAGAGAGGGAGTTATAGCTCACGAAAATTAGATATGTTGTAGAGAAGAACGATCTCCGCACAATTCCAAATTTTGGAAGGATTTCACCAAGTAGATTGGAAGCAATAGATTGGTGAAGAACTAGGGTTTGGAGGTCGGGGTCGGCTGCTGCTGCTGTTGTAATTAGTTTGGAAGTAATGAAAGAGAAGAAGCTCTCGGGTTCTGTATATATACACATACACCCTCAACCGAACTCGGGCCGAATTCGGTCAGAGTACTGGCCGAATTCGCCTAGGGTTCTTTCAAAGTTGATTTTTGCTACTTCTTTTTCATTGACTCGTTGCAAATATTTAATTCAAAGATTAGTTATTTTAGTCCTCAAATAACATAATTAATAATATTTTATGAATTAAATGTCGTTACACAGCGACTGTCTCAGATTAGCTGTAGGAGTACTGTCCCAGCTGGCGGAGGTTCACCGGAGAACTCTTAAGTACCGCTTCGCTTCAACCGTAGTTGTGGTGACAGACAGACTCTTTATTAGCTTGTCTCTAACACAGTTTTTACATAATGATATATAATCATAAAATAAAATCAATTAATATTATTGACGTCCAAAATTCCTAATTCTCAACGTAAATAATTGAAACGATCTTCTGCTAGAGGTTTAGTGAAGATGTCAGCTAATTGATTTTCAGTATCTATGTACACAAGGTTTATATCTCCATTTTGATGATGATCTCTAAGAAAATGATGTCTAATCTCGATATGTTTAGTACGAGAATGACATACAGGATTCTTAGTCAAATTAATGGTGCTCGTGTTATCACAGAAAATGGGAATATGTGTGAAAAATAAATCAAAGTCTTCTAGGGTTTGTTTCATCCACAAAATCTGAGCGCAACAACGTCCTGCGGCGATATACTCAGCCTCTGTTGTTGGTAAGGCTACAGAATTTTGCTTTTTACTAAACCAAGAGACTAGAGCCTTGCCTAAGAAATGACATGTACCGCTAGTACTTTTTCTATCAACCTTGCATCCCGCAAAATCTGCATCCGAATAACCAATAAGGTCAAAGGATTTAGTTTTGGGATACCACAAGCCGACAGAAGAAGTGCCCTTAAGGTATCGGAAGATACGCTTAACTGCAGTCAGATGTGATTCCTTTGGGTTAGCTTGAAAACGTGCACACAGGCAAACACTAAACATTATATCTGGACGACTAGCAGTTAAGTAAAGTAAACTACCAATCATACCTCGATACTTACGTGTGTCGACTGGCTTGCCTTGTTCGTCAGAATCAAGTTTTGTTAAAGTTGCCATCGGAGTGCCAATAGGTTTGACATTGTCCAGATCGAACTTCTTTAGCAAATCTTTTGTGTACTTGGCTTGATTAATGAACGTCCCATTGTCGGTTTGTTTGATTTGCAATCCGAGAAAGAACTTCAGCTCTTCCATCATGCTCATCTCAAACTTATTTTGCATACACTTAGAAAATTCTTGACAAAGAGATTCATCAGTGGATCCAAATATGATATCATCAACATAAATTTGAATTAAAAGCAGCTTGCCATTAAAAGATTTAATAAAAAGTGTAGTGTCAACCTTTCCTTTTGAAAAACCGTTGTCAAGTAGAAAAGAGCTTAGACGGTCATACCAAGCACGAGGGGCTTGTTTCAAACCATATAAGGCTTTCTTCAACTTTTAAACATGGTCAGGATTTTTGAAATCCGTGAAACCCGGAGGTTGTGCTACAAAAACTTCTTCTTTTATAAAGCCATTTAGAAAAGCACTTTTTACATCCATTTGAAAAAGTTTGAAATCATAAAAACATGCAAATGCACATAACATTCGAATGGATTCTAATCTCGCAACTGGGGCATAAGTCTCATCGTAGTCGATACCCTCTTCTTGATTGTATCCTTGAGCTACGAGTCGAGCCTTGTTACGAGTTACTAAACCATCCTCATTTAGTTTGTTTCGGAATACCCAACGGGTGCCAATGACCGGATGATCAATAGGCTTGGGAACAAGTTCCCAAACTTGATTCCGTTCGAATTGGTTTAATTCCTCTTGCATGGCATCTATCCAGAAACTATCACTACATGCTTCATCAATAGATTTAGGTTCTAGCTGTAAAATAAATGCAATACTAGAAACAATATCTCTACTGGATGATCGAGTACTTACTCCTTTGGTAATGTCACCAATTACCAAATCTTGTGGATGATCAGCTGTGAATTTTAACCTTTTCGGTAGACTCTGTAGGTAGCTGGTTCCTGGATCTCCTCTAGGGGGTTCAGCTAGTGCAGAGCTTGGTTCAGGTTCAGCTGATGTTGAACTTGATGTAGGCAGATCTTCATCACTATCATCGAGAGACATTTGGTTCATTTCATCAAAAGTGACGTTGATTGATTCTTCGATGATCATGGTACGTTTGTTGAAGACTCTGTACCCTTTGCTCTTGACCGCATAACCTAGAAATATACCTTCATCGGCCTTTTCGTCAAACTTTCCCAAGTTGTCTTTAGTATTAAGAATAAAGCACTTACAACCAAATATCTTAAAGTATGAAACTGAAGGAATTCTATCAAACCATAACTCAAATGGAGTCTTCTTCGATTTGGGTCGAATTAGAACTCTATTGAGCACAAAGCAAGCTGTATTGACAGCTTCAGCCCAGAAGTATTTGGGTAGGCTAAATTGATTTAACATCACTCTGGAGATTTTGGTTAGAGTTCTGTTCTTACGTTCCACAACTCCATTTTGTTGTGGAGTTCTAGGGCAGGAGAACTCGTGTATGAAACCGTGTGTGTCATAAAATTGCTCGAAATCAGCGTTCTCGAATTCGCCTCCATGATCGTTTTTAATTCGAGTGATCATGTAACCTTTTTTATTTTGTACTTTCTTGCAAAAGGCGACAAATTCGGATAATGCATCATTCTTGCGTGTCAAGAAATATACCCACGTGTATCTAAAAAAATCATCTACAATAACAAATACATATAATTTACCTCCGAGACTAGCAACTCTGCTAGGACCGAATAAATCCATGTGTAGCAATTGTAGAGGTCTAGTAGTACATACTGCGTTTACAGACTTGAATGTGGATTTGGTAGCCTTGTTCTTTTCACATTGGCTGCATACCGAATCCTTCTTGAATGTTATGTCTGGTAAACCGCATCCTATCTTCTTTGTGGATAATCTTGAAATTGTATCCATGTTTGCATGATCGAGTCTCATGTGCCATAGATGACTCTCATCACTTTTGGCCATTAAGCATCTACCTGAAATGTTAGCTTCTTCCAACAGATAGAAAATATATATATTGTCTTCCCTGATTCCTTCAAAGATAGTACTACCAGTTGAGCTATCAACTATAGTACATTTGTCTTTGCCAAAGTTGATACCATAACCATGATCAGCTAGATGACTTATGCTGAGTAGATTATGTTTCAACTCGGTAACCAGACAGACATCTTTAATCACTGGATAGGGAGACTTACCAACATCACCGATACCAATAATATACCCTTTCAAATTATTACCGAAGGAAACATAACCTTCCTTCTTCTTCTTCGACAGTGTTGCAAATAGGGTAGCGTCACCGGTCATATGCCGTGAGCAACCGCTGTCGAGGATCCATTTGCTTCTAGCATATGAAGGGTGTTCCACCTACAAAACAGTTTGCAGATGAAACCTTTGGTACCCATTTCTTGTAGGGTCCTGAATTGTTAGCTTTAGGTATCCAAACATAAACATTTAAATCTACAAGCTTTTTCATTCTACATGCAGATGATATATGACCAATGAGGCCACAATAATGACATTGTGCATGTCGAGTGTTGAAAGCTGAGTGGTGTGCATGGTTGGTCGGTTTGGGTTTTCTAGTATAGAAGAATGCATACATATGATCATGTTTGGGCTCAACCTTTTGGGGTAAAGGTTTTATATGGTTTGGTCTGACAATGTTTGGCTTGGGAATGTTCTGAATTCTCGGTAAGTGACACGTGTTAGGATAGGAAGCAGCAGGCTCAGGCTGTTTTCCTAACCTAATTTCCAACCTTTTGGAAGTGTCATATAACTTAGTATAATCAGAAGTGAGTGATTCTATTCTGATTTGTGCAGATTGAAGACTTTTCTTTTCTCTAGAAAGATCTTCTCTCAATTGGTCTATAATCTTGTCTTTCTCTTCGGATGACTGTTTAGTCTCGTGTAATAAGAGTTTTATAGAGGAAAGCTCACCAGACTCACTAACATTAGCTCTAACCTCAGCTAGTAGGTCGGTAAGTCTTCCTATTTCTCCTTTGTACTCTTTGAGTACCTTCTTAGCGGTCTGATATTTACTACGCAGTTTCCTGTAGTCAAGCATCAGGTCACTGAAGGCATCTCCTAATTGCTCAAAGGTGAAGTCATCATATGTTTCTACAGGTTCAGTAGGTACCTGATCGATTGCCATGAAGCAGATGTTTGCAGCGTCCTCTGAATGTTCATCTTCTGAGTCGCTAGCTTCACTCTCATGCCATATGCTGGTGTTGGCATATTTCCGAGACGTTGATCTTTTCAGGTTGCCTTTTTCATACCTGTTGTTCTTCTTGCTCGATGATGAGTTGATGGGACAGTCCTTCTTCATATGTCCCTTCTTCTTGCAGCCATAGCAGACAGCATCTTCTTGGTACCAGTTGTTGCTGTTGTTCTCTTTGACTCTCTTCTCATGTCTCATGAATCTTTTGAACTTCCTTGCTAGGAGAGCTTGATCTTCAGCGTCAGATCCACTGCTGTCTGAGTCATCTTCAGCAGCTTTTCTGTGCTGAGCCTTGAGGGCGATAGTCTTCTCCTTTGGTGCAGGTTCTTCAAAATCTTGTAGCTCCAGTTCATGAGTGAGTAGTTTACCCATGAGTACTTCAAGTGACATTGTAGTGAGGTCGTTTCCTTCAATGATAGCTGTAGCCTTCGGAATCCAGTTCTTGGTGAGAGCTCGCAGGAGTTTGCGAATCTTTTCGTGGTTACTGTAATCTTTGCCTAAGGAGGACAAAGGGTTTACAATATCCAAGAACCTCTCGAACATTTGTGTGACTGTTTCATTTGGCTTCATTTTGAACACCTCGTACTCTTGAGTAAGTCTGCTGACTTTTGACTCCTTGACTTGAGTCGTGCCTTCATGTGTAACTTCGAGAAGCTTCTACACACCATTTGCCGTTGTGCATGTAGATACCCTGTTAAATTCTGTTCTGTCTAAGGCACAAAAAAGAGCATTAATGGCACGTGCGTCAAGACTGGCCTTTTTTTTTCTTCCTCTGTATAACTGCTTTGGGGTTTTTCAACCAAAACTCCCTCGACATTTATACGAGGTGGCTTCTGATAGCCATCAAGAACAATAGCCCATAAGTCAAAATCAAGAGATTTCAAGAAGAAACTCATCCGTGTTTTCCAATAAGTGTAGTTAGTACCATCAAACAGAGGGGGTATGTTTGTGGCCTGACCTTCACTTATGAATTTCATAGTAGCCATGTGATGTGCTGTGATCTAATAAATAATGAATAAATAATAGCACTGTTACCTCGCTTTACCTGTAACACCCGCTCTGATACCAATTGTAGGAACGATATAGTAAAGCGTAATACTCTAGAGGGGAGGTGAATAGAGTTGGCAGCGGAATAATGCTAAATAAAAAATGTTAGCAACACAATCACAGTATATAATCATAGTTGAAATAATGTAAAGGCAGAGTTCAGAAAGCAAACGCAAAGACAGCGATGTATACTGGTATCCCTCTGTTGAGGACTAATCCAGTCGGTAGAACTCTTGCTACCAGTTGAATCCACTATAGGAAAAATCGCAAGTTTTCTTACGAAGTCCTTGCAACTTCTACAACGCGAGCTTTGATACGAAGAACTCGTCCAACTTCAAATGTGAAGAGGTATTCTTCAATCAAGCCTTCTGATTATAATCTCTCAGAAACTTCTAGACCGTACCGCACTGGCAAATCGACTAGAGGATTGTAACTGGCTTGGGATCTGAAAAAGAAAGCTCTAAAAAACTCTTTGGAAGGCAGAAAGCTTTTTAAATAGATAGAAGATTGAAAGTGAATGAGTGAATTGAAATGATCGAAATCCATCTCTATTTATAGGAATTCCAAAGGGAGAACTCTGTCAGAATTCGGGCAGAACTCGATGAGCAAATCTCGGTCAAATCCGCAACTGCAGGAGGACCAAGTTCCAGAGAATTCAAAAAAATCAAACGGCTACCAACCGAACTCTGGCCGAAGTCTGGCCGAACTCTGGCCGAGTTCTGTCAGGGTTAGGTTAGGGTTTTTTAAAAAAGATTTTTGGTGATTTTTGAAAACCTTTTTGAAAACCTTTTTGAAAACCTTTTTGTAAACATTTTGATAGGTCATTTTAAAAACATTTTGAACTATTTGGGAGTAGCCTATTTGCCAGTACGACTCGGTGTACAACGTATTCCTAGACTCAAATAAAATGAAAAATTACATTGCATAGGAAGTACAGACTCAAGTAGGCAAACAGATCTTCAGTCTTGAACGGAGTGAATATCCAATCTTGCTTATGTCCAAGAAGCTGAGATGTTCCAACAAGCTTCTTATATCCAGACAGAGTTTTGATCAATTATTAAAATCAGCTTGACTATGACCAATGGGCCAACAGGATACACATCATATGTTCTTTCTCCTTCAGCAGATAATGGAGATACAGCGGGCCCAGGCAGAGGTGTCGCAGCGCCAGACGGAGGCGTCACATCGTCAGATTGAGATGCTGAGGCAGAGCATGGAGAACTCGTATCAGCTTGTACTGGCAGCCATGGAGAGAGTTGTACCGGGTACGGTACAGGGCCCTACCGGCCAACAGCCGTACCAGCAGCAGTCCAGGCCGGGGACAGTATTAGACTTTAGGAAGATGAGCTCCAGGGACTTCACGGGCACGGAGGGCATCCTTTATGCAGACGACTGGCTAGAGGACGTGCAGCGGAGTCTGGAGCTAGCAGAGCTTCCTAGAGGACTTTGGGTTTCGGCCGCAGCCAGCCGATTCTTCGACATCGTGCTGACATGGTACCGTACGGATCCTCGTGCGTCGGTGAGAGGACTGGCATGGGAGGACTTCCAGAGGCTCTTCAAGGAGAAGTTCTTCCCGGACGTGGCTCTTACATCATTGGAGGGTCAGTTTGTGAGTCTAGTGTAGGGGAACTCGTCGGTGGACGAGTATGCAGCAGAGTTCTTCCACCTTAGCAAGTTTGCTCCTGATATGATCCAGGATGAGGGGCAGAAGGCTCGTAAGTTCCGTAGGGGACTTATTCATGCAGTGCGCACCCGTACCTCGGGTCGCCGTGACGCGACGTTCGATCAGATATTGATGGACGCGCAGATTGTAGAGGAGGACTTCAGCCTCAGGTCGAAGAGGAGCGAAGATACTATGGGGAGAGTTCCAGTGCGGGATCGGCTAAGCACCCCCATATTCAGCATCAGCAGAGGCCATTTCAGCACCAGCAGCCTCTGTTACAGATTCAGCAGGCACCAGCGCGTGCCCAGTAGCATCAGGGTCAGGACCAGAGGCAGACCCAACAGTGTGCTTTCTGCGGAAAGACGGGGCACAGCAGAGAAGTATGCAGGAGAAGGTTAGGCGCTTGCCTATTCTGCGGAGGGATCGACCACCAGCTGAAGGGCTGCCCTGTTTGGGCAACCAAGGGAGGCCAGGACAGAGTGCAGCCGTCTAGAGGACCAGCAGTTCAGTAGAGAGGTCCTCCTCTTCAGACCCAGCAGTAGCGCTTTGTTCAGCACCAGAAGGGAGCACCCGCGGGCAGGTGTTTACAAAAACAAAAGTTGATCTTTATTTCAACAAACTTTGTAAAGAGATTACAATAGAATTCTGGAAAAGTACAACTGTAGGAATCCGATCTGAATGACGATCGCTTTATCCCTTGGACGATGTGAACTTTGAAGACGATAGCCTCTGAAGTTGAAGGCAAAAGCCTCTGAAGAATGCAGCAGCACTTGGGCAAGAACTCCTGAACTCTCTGATCTTGATTCTGAATTTCTGATTTTTATGTGTCTTCTCGGTAATGAAGACTTGAAACTCTATTTATAGAGTTCTAGAAATAACTAACTTTTAGTTATTCTGAATTGTGCAGGATGGATTGCGCTTGGACTGGATTGCGCAGCATCAGACTGCGCTGGCAGTTATTTGATCGTGGGCCGACTGTGCTGGACACATGGCATCATTTGATTGAAATGCGTATGATCGTGTGCAGACGGTTGCCACGTGGTGAGTAATTGATGGCATGAAAGCCACGTGTACATTTGTCAGTTGTCTTGATGAAGTGCGCCACATGAATTGTGCTGGCTTCAGATTGCGCTAGGATGGACCGCACAACAGAGAGTCTGGCAGATTGTGCTGCATGTACAGCTGTCCTCGAGCGCTGTATTGTACGATAAACGAACAGTTTCCTCATTCTCCGTGCTGTCAGTTGTTAGAAGATTTGATTCTGTCAGGTAATGATGACAAGGCCACGTCAGCTTGCGTACTTGAATGAGTGCGCAGTTCAGTCTGCGCAATCGAGATGGTGTGCAATCTGTCTCTTGCGCAGTTCAATTGAAGGATGCATTTCTTGATTTTTATGACTTTGTTGATGGGTGCAACTTAATTTTTTAGGACCTACAAGACCCCCTTCAAAGTTTTCGAAAGTTGAATTTATTCAAAGTTTCGAAATACTTTGAATTTTGAATTTTAAATCAAGTTGCGCATGTGATGACCTGTGTGCGCAATTGGAGGAAGTAGTTCCTGTTTTTTCGGCGCAATCTGAGGAGTTTGTTTATTTTCGAAAACTATAAATAGTTCTCAGTTCTCTCTCTACCATTCTTTACTTGCTTTCAAACTTTCTGAGATAGAAAATTCCTCGAGCTCATTCCAACCCTTCTTCTTTCCCGTCGATCCTCATGGCTCCGAAGCGCTCCGTCGCCGAGGAAGGCAAGGCCCCCGCCGAGTCTTCGACTCGGGCTGCGCCGCGGCCTTCTCGACACGAAGCTGCGCACCCCGTACTGCAAGGTAGTGAATCCGATCAAAAGACCCTTTTTAGGGTTCTTTTAACACTGTTGAATCTTCAAACCTATCTCTTTTTTAGAGATTTGGTTATACTGTGCCACCCTGTTTAGGGTTTCGGTTGCACCAACCCAATAGTCTTCATTTTTATGAAGACTATTTTCTTGCGCAATCGGTTGAATTGTGCTGGCAAAAGTCAGCGCAATCTGCTGATTTGCGCAAGATTGTCAGCGCAAACTGTTGCCTTGCGCAAGTTTGTCAGTACAATCTGATAGTTTGCGCAAGTAAATATGTTAGCGCAATTGGACAACTTGCGCATAAAAGCTGTTTGTTTGTGCAATCTGACATCCAGCGCAATCTGATACTCAGCGCAATCTGACACTTACACACTTTGCTGATTTTTTGAACAGACTTCTTTGTTTTGACATATACTGAATTCTGTCTTTCTGTTTGATACAGTTGATATCAGAAAAGACCCAGAATATGAAACCTTCGTAGGGACTCTTACTGAACTAGAGTTCAAGGAAGACTTATCCCATGTGATATTCCCCCAATATGCTCTGCCGTCTTCCCGTCAGGCTATATTAATAGCACAGGACAACGAAACTCTATTGAGTTTGATGAATGGGCAGCCTCTGCAGACTGCCGATGCTATTACTCATAAGAAACACTTGTTCTTATTTGGAGAAGCTATTGAGAAGTGTTCTCAACCACGGCCTCGTGTTGAGCAGAGACTCATCCAGAGAAAGGAGAAAGTAATACTGTTACCGGACATTGCCAGATGCCTCCCTCTATCCCGTTATGCCCATGCCAGCTATCCCAGGAGAATGGACTGGGATATTACCCCTCTTCAACAAGCAAGAACATGAACTATATGTGTAAAGAAAGGACCGAATAACAGGGATATGTTCTACAGCTCTTCTGAGCGTCATAGCTCAGTGCTCAGAGGTTTGAAGCCTGGCTGTATCCCTCCAGAGAACTCCTCTTTATTGCTGCCGGTGAGGACGCCGATTTTTGCTAATGAATTTGCAAAGGCTGAGGGCAGATACCCGGATCAGGACATCCGGCTGACAGGTCTGGTGAACCCAGATCACAAGGGATGGAGTTGCATAGCTAACTGGATATTGGTCCAGTTTGAAGAAAAGCTCTAGGAGATTGAGCTATATCAGCCATTATTTGCTACTGTATATGGCTTTC
The DNA here is from genome assembly GCA_029216955.1 of Iris pallida. NCBI lineage: Eukaryota > Viridiplantae > Streptophyta > Magnoliopsida > Asparagales > Iridaceae > Iris > Iris pallida. Next base: position 21,634,080 of record JANAVB010002199.1, on the reverse strand, counting down.
AACCCAACCCTCATCTGTTCCTTGCTCTGGCAGAGAGGTATAATTACAGGACAGGGACCTTCATGACACCCTGCGATGAAATCGAACTCGCTCTACATGAGATGAAATATATCTCACACTTGCCAATGGGAGAATTCCCTTATGAGGAATTTGTCCCTACAAATGATGAAATGGACCGACTTTGCCGAGAAAATGCCGAGATGATGGATGTCTTTGAAGAACTGTTGTGTCATTACAAGATATACTCTTTATATTACAAGAGTGGTTCTTCTGGTACCTGTTATTCATCGAAGTGGTTGTCTTATCTCTTCCTTGACCACGTCATAGAGAAGAAGACAAAGGATCAGGAGAAGTGTAATCCTGGCTTCTTCAAACCACTTAGCAACAGTGAGGTGCTCGGTTTGATGGAAGAGAATAAAGAGATGGACATTAAAGTTGATGATGAATTACAATATCCTCCTTTCAAAAAAGGAGATGTCATTGAAAGTTTTATAAGACTGGGTTATAGATCCATGTCCAAGAAAGCCCAGTTGGCGGGTTTCTTTACATATTGGCTTCGGCGATTCGTCTTCCCCGGAGCAAGTGCTGTCGACCGCTTCCATCGCGGCGTACTCTTCGCTGCTGTCTGGCTAGTCTTTGGCTACCGGATGGATTTGCTATCGGCAATGACTTGTAGAATAAATGCCGGCCTTCGTCTTTTTGTTGACTCTATGCTCAAATGGAAGGGTGAGAAGGGGAACTTCCCTCGACTAGAGCTGCCTTATACTTATTTATTTGGATGGTTACTTCTGCATCATCCGTCATTGATGAACCCTAATATGGGGGCAGTTGGTGGTAGCTATCTGCGAAGATTCTCCCAGGGAAAATGGACATATAACAGTCTGAAAGATTACAGACGGGCCTTAAATCTTGGAAAAGGGTGGATTTCTACTGCTTCGCTCCTCCAACTGGTTATGAATTCATGGCAACAAATCTGGTTGATCTAGGGAGGCAGCCTCTAGGTCGTGCAGTATTTGAGTGGATGAAGACTATCCGACCGTCTCATTTGGTTTATAGATTTGAAGAAGAGTGTTATCTGGAACCATATCTTCCGAGCCGTTTCGTACGACAATTTGGCTACGACCAGTTCCACGTGGGTAACGCCATAACGTGCCTGCGAAGACAAGGTTATTTGATTGATGGCGCCAGAGCTTGGGCTTACTATAACGCTCGAGACACAAGAGCAGTGTTCTCGATGCCAACTAAGAGTGATCACGGCCCCAAGATGTTATACACCTATTCGCTCTTTTATACAGCAGCGAATACATTTGCTGAAAATTTCAATCTTCTTGATAGCTTCGCAACAGCGACGCGTCTGAGGAAGGGAGCAACTGTTACGTTAGCTTCGAATAATGACGAGGAACATAAGCCGGTGGATGACCCGTTGGAAGCCTCAAGGGAAGCTAACTTCACTGAGGAGTTCAATGAACCACTGAGAATTTCTTTGAAAGTTGTTAAGTCTCCAGTCAAGGAAAGGAAGAGGATGAGAGAAGAACCTTCTTCTCCAGTTACGAAGAAGAAGTTGATCTTGGAACAATCATCAGAGAAGGTCACCACTAGATCACAATCCCGACAATTGGCCGAATCAACCCAACGAGAAGAAGCAGCTACGCCGACCTCTCTTCAGAAACAGGTCGAGGTAGTAAATGTAGAGAGACCTGAGAGACCTCTACATAGAAAGAAACTGGCCCACAGAAGAAAGAGGGCGATCACTCCTTCAAAACAAATTCTATCCTCGGTAGTGGTGAATGCTGCAGCTGGAATTACTATGTCATCTCCTACTCCTGTCTCTGAGCCTAGGCATGAAACTCCTAGTCCAGAACAGAGGGACGAGACTGATCAGAGAGAGGAGGCTGCAGAGCCTAGGGAAAATATTGTAGAGAAGGAGCACGAAGCTTTGCGATCTCCTTCACCGGCGGTAGAAAGTACTCAGCCTCCTGCTACACCAGGAGCACTCCGCGAAGAGGAGGACCGCTTAATGATTGATGCATTAAATGATTGCGACTTCGGTCTGCAGGATTATGTTGATCAGGCCGCTACAACTGCCAGCGGGGAGGCACCTGGAGAACATGAAAGCGAGGAGAGTACATCATCAGAGGCTATTGATGATACACAGAATCCTGAAGGGGATGATGAAGCGCATGTATCTTCCGAAGCTGCTGACGATACACTGGATCCTGAAATGGACGTTGAGGTGAACGTGTCTCCCGAAAAGATTGTGGATGAAGAAGTAGCCCCGGAGGAAACTCCTACTGTTGATCCCAAAGGTATAGAATAAAATTAGCAATCTTCTTTTAATAGATTAATAGCTGACATCTTTATTCTTATCCATACAGAACTCGGATCTTCCCCAGCTCCTCCAGTATGCACGGATATAGTGCTTGTAACGACGATAGCTAGCAGCAGTCGTCATTTGTCATGTGGCTCCGAGGCAGGCAGTAGCCAGGCAGTAATGTCTGAGGCTACTTCTGCTAGATTGGAATCTGTTCCAACAGATGACAGGCCTGATACTGGACCAAGCCATGGTAAGATTGCTTTCACTTTTGATCCTCCTTGACAGTAGCAAATGACAGGCAAAATGACAATATTTAATTTTGCAGAAGAACAACCGGGAGGAGCAACCAGCTCTACTTTAGCTCCCTTATTTAAAGAGCCCCCGTCCAAGTACAAGAGATTGAACGTCCTGCTACTTCATCGTCAACAGGAGTAACTGCTACTCCTGGTGCTCTGGCTACCAATCAATTTGTCATTAACTCCTTTACCAAGTTCTTCTTTGATTCGTTGGGACCTTTAATAGATCGGGTGATGGAGAAAGAAGAGGCTGATTTCTCCACAGTTAGAGGTCCAACCTCTTACTTGGTTAATGCCACCCGCAATCAAGGCGACGAGGCTCAGGCTACTTTTTTTGATCATATATTAGATGAGCTGGAGACCTCAGTAAATGACTACAAAGAGCTAAATAAGGGAGAGGTAGAGCCTTTGGTGCAAGCCGAATTTGAACGGATGTCTCAAGAGGCTGCGGTTGAGAAAGTTAATTTCTAAATTCTCTTGGATACTTTCACTGCCAAGTCCGCTGCGTACAACTCCAAAGTGGAAACAGTGGCATCTGTTGCTGAAAGGAAAGAACGGAGAGTTGCTGAATTGAAAGCAAAAATTGCTCGTCTTCAGGAAGAGCTGGAAGATGAGGCCACCCAACATCAAGCTGCAATTCAACAACTTGGTGTTCTAAATCAAGAAAGAGATGAATATGCTGCAGCTCATCATGCTGAAATCACTCGCAGAATGGTAACTCTACCAACCTTCAATAAAAAATCTGGGATGGAAGAAGCTAGGAAGCGAGTGATGGAATCTCATGAGGAGCGACTGCAAATTTTGAAGCAGCAGATAACCAGCTTGATGACACCTCCGGCCTAATAGAAAGATTCCTTGTATCTTCTTGTTTTGCAATATGTATCTTTGTAATGTCTTTCAATTTTAATCAATAAAAAGATATTTTTTGTGGCTCTATTATTTATTGCATATCTTATTCAGATACAAATAATAGCGATAGAAAATATATTCAGAGGTACAGGACATGATATATTTCTTGATTTTAGAAAATAATTATATTCATTATATCTGCTCAGAGGTAATATGGACATGGCAGAATATAATTTGTTGAATATCATTATTTTAATAGACAACTCAATTGTCACGACCCGTACCCTGATTAGGGGCACGAGTACGTGGTTACATCCGGCCTACGCCACAGCATCGGCGGTAGAACGCTGTCTAGGTTGTCTATAAAACTACACTAAACAGTATAAAAGTACATGTACAGTATATACACTCCGAATGGAGTTGACATAGAAATAAAGTCTCAATCACATAATAAAACTAAGGTAGATAGCACAGAAGGATAATATATGATAGATGAAAAAGAATAAGTCTAATATCCAACACAAGCCCAGATATATACAACATCACAGGGTCTCAAAATATAACATAGAAGCTACAGTCTGATAATACTAGCTGGATCGCAGTCCAGTCAAATCTAGCTAATCTACACTACTCTGGAAGTACAAAGTCTAGTGGCTCTACTATAAGGCCACGGTCCTGGACTACTCCATCTAACTCGAGCCCATAATAGGTCGAGCAGTCCGCCTCAGAATCATCTGTAATATATCATAACGGTATCCTGTCAGAAAAATGAGCAAGTACAAGCACTAACAGCAGTTCCATGTGAATTGATAAATTCTATAAGAGACAGTATAATGAACTACAAGACAAAGATATATGAAGACTTGGAAATCGTTCGAAAGCTGAGCTACAACCCTTAAACCAAACAAGGACCGGGGTTATAACCCTTCTCCCGAGCAGAACTTAGTCTTCAATCAAGGTACAATATAAAGGCATGTAGAACATGTGAGTAACTGAATATCATAGCATGGTGAGAAAGTACTGAATGTAGAACAGAACAGGATATATGATAAGATAAGTAAATATAAAATGTGCCTTGAATTATTAGAGCGTTATGTGATCGGCAAGGGAATCATGGTAGGGTTATCCACTTGGCCCGGCAATCCGCGGTGACCTCAACGGAAAGTCATGCCGGCCAACCTGGATAACATGGACATGGAGGTATCTGCTACACCCTACGTGAGGTAAGAGTGGCGCAAGCAAAATAGTGACATGGAGCTTTGATCACATATATAACCCCTAATAATTCCCCATCCCCGAGTAGTATAATGGACCTGGACATGACACGTCATGACACGGGATTCCCTAAGAGGATAGCTACTCCCTCTCAGGAATCGGTGTCTATACAAGTACAGGAAACAAGACAGGAAATGTACATATATACCAAGAAAATTCAGGAACAACATCTCATGTCATGATCCAACGTATACTAGTCCGTGAACTATCGTGACTGGAATCGAGTAAGACACTACGACTGAATCGGATATAGCAGATATCAAGACAATAAAAACTATCAGTAAATGTACTCGCCTGCTGTCCTGAGCTGTAGGGTATATCAATGCTCAGAGTGATAATCAGAGACCTAAAGATGAGATATTGCATGTTAATTTAGGTTTAACAAAATTAAAAATGATTTCTAATGCATGATATGAAATCTAGGTCAAACTAGGTCTCACTGAGTCACACTAAGTCCTGTCAAGTCAATCTAGGTCCAATCAGATTATGTCAAGTCAATCTAAGTCGACTCTAGGTCATACCAGTCATCGCAAGACAAAACAAGTCAAAACAAATCAAACGGGGTCAAGAGTTGGCCTACAGTTGACTTTTGGTCAACCGGTCAACCCTGGTCAACTCTGGTCAACTCTAGGTCAACCCTAGGTCAAATCGGTCAAATGTTGACCAACAGTTGACTTTTGGTCAACTGGTCAACTCTAGTTTGGATTTGGTCAAATTTAGACAAAGTGTTGACTCACGGTTGACTTTTGGGTAAAAAGTTAACTCTAGGTCAACCGAGCCAAAATCGGTTCAAATATGACATTTGTAGGATGTACATAACAAGTCACCTAAGTTTCAAGTCAATCCGAATACCCGAACCCCGTATCTTGAATTTCCCGATTACCCCTTAAAATATTTACCCTTAACTATTCTAACTCGACGCCAAGTGGCCTTCCCTTAGGAATTTCACTCCGGACTTCCTAGGGTAGTAGGGTACTAGCCTATACAACCATTACCTACAAAGTTCTCTAGGGTAAGTGGACATCCAGTCCATCTTACGGTCCATATTGGGTGTTTACCCGTTATCTTGAATATTTCAAGATACGCAATGGTACGATGCGATACCATCTCCCTAATCCTACACGCAACCCCGATTTCCACCTAGGAGCCTACCCGTAAACTCTATTTCACATTTGCTAAGTCCCCTCCAAGTTTCAACGCGTTCCGAATCACGAAACTCAAAATCACCCCTTCACCAAAATCCTAACTAACATTTCACTCACTCATTCAAACTCTCTCTTTTCACACTCTCTTAGGACTAACTTTAGGGGGTTATTTAGAGGACTAAATAGGTATATATATAGCTAATATATAGGGTATATATATGTATATATATATAGGTATACATGTAGGGGCATATACGGGGGGTTACGGGGGTCAAATGGGGGCCCAAAAGGGAAAAAAACTGCTGTCCTAATAGGCTAAACAGTGGGCTGAAACATGCTGATTTTGTGGGCTGTTATGGCTGAAAAGTAGGCTGTTGTAGGCTAATTTGGGGGGGCATATGGGCTGCCATATATGGCTGATTTGTTGGCTGTTATAGGGGGCTGCCAAGTGGGGTTTTAAGGGCAGTTTTGGGCTGTTTTAGGACAGCAATAGGCTGTCATGTATGGACTGTTTTGTAGCTGTCCCCCCCTCTTCCTATCACTCAAACACTCCTCTATCTCTATCACTCTACACTCTCTTCTCTCAACACTTTCTAACTCTCTTTATATCTCTCTAATACTCTCAATCAATCTCTAACTCTACTCTCTCAAACTCAAACTCTCTCATCCCATTCTCCTCTCTATACCACTCTCTCATTCTCTCAATCCCACACTCTATATATATATACATATGCACACACACACACATATATATATATACACACATACATATCTACATATATATATATATATATATATATATATATATATATATATATATATATATATATATATATATATATATATATATATATATATATGTAGACACACACACACACATATATATATCTATATATATATATATATGGACACACACACACACACACACACACACTAAATAAATAAAGTTAAGAGTGCCTAACCATTTAGAGGCCAAATCTAATTTATTCTAAAGTGTCCAAATTTGGAGAAAACTCAAGGACACAATCACAAATCCTAACTTCTCCTAGGACACTCCAAACGGACTCAAACTCGACACGAATAGGGACACAACTATGGAAATCAATCCTACGGGGTCAAATCTAGATTACATGATGAAAAGAATAGATTAGAGGATAGGTTGTACCTATCGGGAGATGGATTCCCGATTCGAAAGTCCTCCGACACGGTTCCGACACAACGAATTGTTTAGGACACACCCACTTCACTTCTTGCTCCCAAAAGCTTGGAGAATTACTACTTGGGATAGAGGAAGAGTTCTATGGAAGAATATTGGAGAAAAAAAAATTATTTAGAGATGATTTCTAGGGAAAACCTATTCTAACTTTTGAGAAAAGCTTGGAGAAGAAGAAGAAGAAGAAGAAAATTGTGATATTTTGAAGTGGAGAAGAAGAAATAAATGGGAAGGGGGTGGCTGGCCATAAAGGAAAGGGTTGGGGCACTTGAAATTACAAGTTTGCCCCTTCCTTAACTTCTATGCTAAGTTAAGTCCAAATTTGGTTTTGTGGGTTAGCTAAAATTAAATAAAAATCATAATTAAGCTTAAATACTCATGGGGGACTAGTCCAAACTCCTAAACCTAAAAGTTAAGTATGGTGGGCCATGGCTAATTAACATGCAAATCATAACTCAAGTCAAAATTTCCCGGAGTCCCGAATCAAGTCGGAATGAGATAAAATTCGAACCCGACTCCTATAATAATTAAATATTAATATTCATAAAATAAAAATTCCCAAAAATATTCAAAAGTAGAAAATTACCATTTTATCCCTATCTTGGAAAAGTGAGGGTGACATCAATCAAGGATGACAAGTTGGTGATGTGGATGATGAGCGATAATGAACTGTCAAAAGTGTGAACGAAGTGAATCGTCGGGATGAACGGATGAACCGTCAAATGAGTTGAATGAACGGGTGAACCGTCAGATGGCTGGAATGAACGGGCAAACCGTCAAATGGATGGTAATGAACGGGTGAACCGTCAGATGATGGTAATGAACGGGTGAACCGTCAGATGATAATAATAAACGGGTGAACCGTCGGATGATAATAATGAACGGGTGAACCGTCAGATGATGGTAATGAACGGGTGAACCGTCGGATGATAATAATGAACGGGTGAACCGTCAGATGATGGTAATGAACGGGTGAACCGTCGGATGATAATAATGAACGGGTGAACCGTCAGATGATGGTAATGAACGGGCAAACCGTCGGATGATGATAAATGTGAATGAACGGATGAACCGTCAGATGAATGTGTCGCTTCGTTGTTTTAAGAATCTCCGCCTATAAATAGAACAGAAATCTGTAAGGAATGATCATTTCCACTTTTCAACATAAAGATGTCGTCTGGAGATGCATCCAAGAAAGCTGAAATCGCCCCGAAGGTTGAAGAACTCCCGGAAGAACGTCCAGCCGATCCCGACCAGCCAAAGCAGATAGAAGCGGGCGAAGGTTCATCTGCACCCAAGCCACCAAGGGACATCCTGGACTTACTACTTGAACCAGGGAAGACTGAAGAAGAAGAAGCCATGAGGATGGCTGCTTGCAAGTTCCTGGTGGATTCCAGCAAGGATGTTCTCGGATCTTTTACTGATTATGTCTTTGATAAAGACGAAAGTGGTTCGCGTCCTAATGTTGAGAAGGATGATAGTGATCTTCCTTGATATCATGTACTATTATTCATGATGAAATAAAATTGAATTTTATTTATGAACTTGTCTGATGATATTTACAAGCAATCTCTTTTTACATTCATGCATAGTATTTCTTAAGGAATTTGCCATTGATAGGCATCATTGCAACTCGACCGTCCAACTCTGAGAGTTGATAGGATCCATTTGAGAAGACTTTGCTCACAACGTAAGGCCCTTTCCACTTTGCATCGAATTTGCCTTTGCTCATGTGAGTCATAGTCATAGGACGTCTGACCGTTAGAACGAGTTCTCCTTTCTGAAAGGCTCTGACTTTAACTTTGCGGTTGAAAGTCTTCGAGATGCAGGCTTGATATAACTCAATATGTTGTTGAGCCAATAGTCGTCTCTCGTCGAGCGCTTCTAATTCTTGAAGTCGAAGAAGATCATTATTCTCTGTAGTGAGCTCGTTGGCGATGGCAATCCTTAAAGACAAAATTTGAAGTTCCAAGGGTAGAACTGCTTCACAACCGTATACCAAAGAGAAGGGTGTACAGCCTGTGGGATTGCGGACCGTAGTACGGTAGGCCCAAAGACATTCGCCAAGCTTTTTACTCCAATTCCGTTTGTTAGTAGATACAAACTTCTTAAGGAGCTTGATGATAGTTTTGTTGAAGGCTTCAGCCAAACCGTTAGCGGCAGGATTGTAGGCTGTAGAAGCAACGTTGTCAATCCGGTGATCATCACAGAATCTTGTAAACTTCTGGATGATGAACTGTGGTCCATTGTCATGGATGATCCTTCGAGGTACACCAAATCTATAGATGACATGGTGTTTGACGAAGTTGATGACGCTACTGGTCTTGACTTCAGCCAGAGGTATAGCTTCAGCCTACTTGGAGAAATAGTCTGTTATCGCTAGTATGAATCGATGTCCTCTAGAAGAAGGAGGATTGATGGGACCAATGATGTCCATGCCCCAAGCTTCGAAAGGCCAGGAAGCAGCGATCGAATGCAGAAATTCTGAAGGTTGATGGATGAAATCTGCATGGATTTGACAAGCACGACATTTTCTTACATATTCGATGACATCTAATACCATAGAGGGCCAGTAGTAACCCATTCGTCGAATACGATCCTGTAGCTTAGGACCGGGTTGATGTGCTCCGCAGACACCATCATGAGCTTCGCGTAACACTTGCTTTGCTTCATCACTAGTGAGACAGCGGAAGAGAAGACCATCATAAGTCCGTCGATAGAGAATCTTGGTGGTCTGATTGTAGTAGAATCGGAGAGACCGTCGGCGAATACTTGTAGCCTCCTTGGGGTCTTCGGGGAGTACGTCATGAACTACGAAGTCGATGAAAGGAGCTCTCCAATCTTCATCGATAACATTGGCTTCAACAAGGTTGTTGAACTCAATATTATGATTGTTTTCAATGCAAAACAACTCACGATTAGAGACAACCACCACCTGCTGTCTTTCGATAGGGATGGCTAAGACTGCTGCAAGATTGGCCAGAGCATCTGCTTCGGTATTGCAAGTTCGGCGAACATATTCGATAAAGAAAGTTTTGAATGATGTGGCCATGTTGATTGCTGCTTTATGGTAAGGCACTAAATCTTGATGGCAAACTTCATAGGTTCCTTTAACCTGGTTAACAACCAACTTAGAGTCGCCGTAAACTTTAAGATATTCGACGTTCAGTTGTTTGGCTAACTGAAGGCCGATGAGTAGAGCATTGTATTCTGCTATATTGTTGGAATAAGGTTCATCTAGAGAGTAGGCTCTTTGGATAGTTGATCCATCTGGAGAGAAAAGAACAACCCCAACTCCTGCGACAATGGCACCTTTTGGTCCGATCCTGGATGCACCGTCAAAGAACAGACGCCAAGTAGGAAATTCTTCAGAAATCATATTTGATTCTAATGTCTCATCTGGAATTTCATCATATAGTTTAGATGTTTCTGGTACAGGATGAGCCGCTAAGAAATCTGCCAGTGCTTGACCTTTGACAGATTTTTGAGGAACATATACCATGTCATATTGGGCTAGCAGAATGGCCCATGTAGCCAACCGAGAGTTGAGTGTGCTAGGCTTCTTCATCAGTACCCGAAAAGGATTAACTCGGGATTTGACATGAATAGTTTGACCAATGATGTAATGCCTTGTCTTTTGAACAGCAAACATAAGAGCTAGGCATTCTTTCTCGATCGGACTATAACGGTGTTCAGCACCAATCATAGTACGACTGAGATAATAGATGGCCTGTTCATGACCTTCTTTGTTCTTTTGGGCAAGTAAAGTACCCAATGAATGATCCATAGCACGGACATACATTAAGAATGGTATGCCGGAGATTGGCGGCACTAAAACTGGTGGATTCATAAGATATTGTTTGATGTCGTCGAATGCTCGTTGACATTCTTCAGTCTAAATGAAAGATACACCTTTCTTCATTAGCTGAGTGAATGGTCTGCAGCGTCCAGACAGATTTGAAATGAATCTCCTGATATACGCAAGTCGATCTTGGAATCCTCGTAGCTCTTTTAGGTTGCGTGGAGGACGCATCTCTTGAATGACTTTGATCTTCTCGGGATCCACGTGTATACCCTTAGAGGTAATGACAAAGCCGAGAAATTTACCACTAGAGACACCCAAGAATGACTTGGTGGGATTCATTTTGAGTTGATGTTGGCGCATCAGATTGAAGATTGTTCTCAAGTCTTGGATATGATCTTCCTTTAGATGACTTTTGACGGCGATATCGTCAACATAGCATTCGACAGTCTTGCGAAGATGATCTCGAAAGATGGTACTCATAGCTCGTTGGTAAGTTGCGCCAGCGTTCTTGAGACCAAATGGCATCACTGTGTAGCAATAGACTCCACGAGGAGTACGGAAAGAGGTATGTTTTTCATCTTCGAGATTCATCCGAATCTGATTGTATCCAGAGAATCCATCCATAAAAGATATTCGCTCGAACCCACAGGTATTGTCAATCATGACGTCCGTGATTGGGAGAGAAAATTCATCTTTTGGACAGGCTTCATTAAGATCCCGAAAGTCGATGCAAATAACTCGAACTTTGCCAGTTTTCTTTAGAACTGGAACAACGTTGGCTACCCAATCGGGATGTTGTTCTTCTCGAATAAAGCCACAAGCGATAAGCTTCTTGACTTCATCGTCGATCGCGTCCATCATTTCTGGCTTGAAGCGCCGTTGTTGCTATTTGACTGGTTTTGTATTAGGCAAAATGTTCAGTTTGTGAGTAGCAACTTTGGGATCTAAACCTGGCATGTCTTCATAACTCCAGGCAAAGACATCAATGTATTCTTGAATAAGAAGAATTAACTCTTGCTTTTCTGTCTCTGGAAGATTCTTGCTGATAAATATTGGACGAGGTGACCCGTTTTCTCCTACATCAACTTGAACTAATTGATCTTCGGTAGGAGGTTCTCGTTGTTCGAATCGGAGTTCCCATTGGGTATCCATTCGTTGAGCCCAAGGATCTGTTTCGGGACTTTTTTCAATATCCTCGTCATATCCTTCTGGAAGTTCGGCGGAGACCATGTTAGATGATACGATCAGCCGATGAGCTTGACCAATGCTGGTATCAGAATCCCATGATCTGGAATCAGAAGAATTAGAGCGCTCTTCACTGTCAGATTTGGAGACTGCTGGGGATAATACCGGAGGAGAAGCATAACCGAGACCTCTTTTGGTCCTGCTGTAGTACATCTCTGACTTTCCTTTCGGAACAGTCGTACGGATAGGGGTTCGTCTACCCTTACCGTAGTTGAGGCCACTCTTGAAGTCATAACCTATTTTTCGGATAATGTCTTTTGATTGTTGACTATAACGAAGAAGTTGGAGATGTCCTGTATCATTACTTTTGCTATCATCCGTATAGCTGAATTTTTGTTCTGGTCCTTTACTAAAAAGTATTGGACTCTCGCCTTTCTTTCGGGCAGGAACAACACGATATGAATCATCTGGGTGTTCAAATGAGACTTCTGTTTGAAGAGACTGTACAACTCCTATTGTAAATGATTGGAAGCTATCTAACATATCCAAATAGCATTTAGCATGATAAATGATATCAGTATACTTAAAAGTAGATGCTTTTTTATTGATTTGTACATCTGTATTTACAACAAGACCTTTAGCCTTAGCAGGCTTGGTCAGATTGATTACAAGAGGGGGAGAAGAAGAACGTGGAGGAGGCTTGTTACGACGAAGGTCAATAACAAGTGGCTCAGAGGAGGTGAGCTCTCGTTTATCCTTGTTATGAGATAAATCAATAACAAGTGGCTCAGAAGAAGTGAGCTGCTTTTTATCCTTATTACGACGTAAGTCGATAACAAGTGGCTCAGAAGAGGTGAGCTCCCTTTGATCTTGATCACCATCAGCTGGTTTTTTTTGGACTGGCAAGTGAATAGCCAGTGGTTTGGAGGATTGATGATGAGAAACTCGCCCTTTGACAGGTATGATGAGGGTGTCTTTGGGTACTGCTTCTTGTTCTTCTTCGGTGTCTAGAGCTAGTACAACCTTCATAAATTCATCCTTGTACATACGAGCGTCGTTGCAGTATGCTTCAACACCTTTTAAAGGATAGAGATCCGTAACCTCTTTTTGAACCTCTCCATTATCATCAACATACTTAAAACATTGATGGAGAGTAGACGGAACAATGTTGTGTTCATGTAGGAATGGCCTCCCCAACAGAGTATTGTAAGAGCAACCATGGTTGTCTATGATGTAGAAGGTCACCTTTGTGCGAAGATTGCCTATTTGGAGTTTTAGGCGAATCTTGCCCAGAGGTTCACTTCTTCCTTGGTTGAACCCCAAAATGGTGGTGATTGTACTGGAAAGACTATGCACGGGGATTTTCAATACATCTAGCATTGTATTTGGCATAATGCTGAGAGCAGACCCTGGATCTATCAGAATACGATCAACTTTCATCGAATCGACATATCATGTAGAGTATAGAGGACGGTCATGCCTATTGTCTTCCATCAGCATGTCATCTTGTGTGAAGGTAATGTTTGGAATTAATTCTAACACACTATGACAATGGAGGCAAGAGACTGGTTCCGCTTTCGGCTTCTTCAGAAGGGCTAGACAAGTTTCTGCTTGCATGAGAGCTTCACTTAGAGTTTCTCGAGTCTCTTTGGAGAGGCACAATAACTCGAAAATTGACAGCCTGGCTGGTGTATTGGCTAGTTGAGCCAAGATATCAAAGTTGTAAGGCTTTTCAAGTCATAAGGGAGATGACTTCTTCAAAGGTTTATCGAAACGGACTTGTTGTTTGCCTTTGTCAGCTACCACCGGCTTGGAAGGAATGGGTACTACAACCGATGAGGATGCAGAAGGGATGTCTTCAGTGGAAGCAGGTTGCACTGGAACGGACTCAGAAGAGGAAGCAGGATTTTCTTGAGTCTCGGGAACTTCCCGTAAGTAAGCTTTCCCTGACCTGGTGCCCAGTAAGATTTCTTCTTCAATTATGGGGTCAAAAGACACCATGTTGCAAGTCTTTGTCTTGCCTTTGGAGCGGTCTTTCTTCTTGGAGGAAGAGGAAACTTCAAACTCCGAAGCAAGATCAGGGTGAATCCACATAATCTTGCCATTATCAAGAGATAAAGGGACGAAACCTTCACTTCGTGGAGGAGGAAGATTTTCGATCTCAAGAGTAGCTTTGGGGATAGGGATGACGCCATGCTGTACCATTTGTGGAGGGAAGTCACCGAACTGAACTGAGACCATGTTTGCGGTAACAGTCTTTTCGTCTTGCTGCAGAGTGACAACACCAGCGCTGACGAGTTCTTGTATCTTGCCTTTAAGCACATAGCATGCTCGAGTGGGATGCCCAATGAATCTGTGATAGACACAATATTTAGGATGATCTGTTTTATCAACCTCATCAGGCTTTTTTGGGTCTCGGAGCTGGATCTTGTTGCTTTTGATTAAGCAATCAAAGATGCTTGTGGTGTCGTTCTCGTCAAAAGAATACTCTACTTTAGGACGAGGTTCCCTTGGAGGAGGAGCAGAAGGAGTAGAAGTAGACGTAGGTGGAGCTACATTGACTGCCAGAGACTCCTTGCTCTTCAGGTTGATGTTCAAAGTCTCCTTGTTCTTGCGGTTGTTCTGGCGATTACCGCTACTCGATGTCTGATGTTCGTCCCGATCGGGGTTAGACATGTGTACCCCTAGCTGCTTGAACTTGTCAGCGCTAACTTCAGCTGCTTTAGCATTGACAATGAAGGATGGCCAGTCTTGGAATTGAGTCGACCCCGTCCACATACTGATAATAGGCAAAAGATTTGCCTTGCAAGTATCAATAGTGACAGCAGCCGGAGTCCCAGGAGGCATTTTTAAGACTTCTCGGCAGAACCTTTCAATAAAACTCTCAGCGGTTTTATTATGTCTTTGTTTGATTTTGTTGAGGGCTGACATTGTCATGTCGTTGATCCCCTCATGAAATCGTTCCAAGAAGATTTGTTTGAGACCCGAGAAGGAGGTGATACAGCCATCGGGGAAGCTTCTGTACCAATCGTATGCTACACCGGCTAAACAGCCGACGAATACTCTGGTAAGAAGAGCGTCATTTGGCTGAAGTTGAACAGTTATTACTTCAAAGTGATTGATGAACTGACTAGGAGAAGTGCTGCCATCAAACAGAGAGATTGTTAGAATCTTGTACTTAGGAGGAAATGGGACTTCCTTCCATTCAACTGGGTAGGGTTGCTTGATCCCTAATCTTTGTAAGTTGTCTTTCTCTTTGAAGGCCTCGAACTGAGTACGCAAGAGCTTGACAGCTTTATTAGCGTCTTCCGATGATGAAGAAGGAGCAGGCGGAGTCAGAGTGGTAGGAGGAGGAACAACGTGGTAAGCACTACCCCCAGCACTTGACTGACTAGGTGTAGGTTGAACTTGTACAGAGGGTATTTGAGGAGATACTACCCCCAGCTCTGTATTGACAGGCACCGACGATGCTATGATCTCAGGACTTGCAGCAGGTACAGTCGGTGGTACTGTATGTTGGGCCACAATGATAGAGTGCATACTGGCGACCATTTCAGCCATGGTCTTTAACTTGTCCTCCAGTGCAGCTATTTGCTGTTCTTCATTTGCCGAACTAGAAGCATCCGGGTCTTCGGTGACAACATAAGCTGTCACTTCTCTTGGTACAGTGGAAGACACTGTCTGTTCAGAACTTTCGCTGTATGCATCATAGTCAGAGAAAGAATCATCTCCCGAATGAGAAGTAGGAAGATGAACAGAAGGATCTTGAAGAAGATTCCTTTGACCGATTGTATCTCGACTTCGGGATCGGGTATGTCGAAATACTCCTTCAGAAGATTCTTGGAGTAAATTTAAATACCGCTGGCTGGGCCGGCGAGGCTTGCCGTGCTTGGAGCACTTTCTACCCCCAGTGTCTCGAGAGGTCATGTTGACAGAGGCGTACAACATTTCGTCCTTGTCTTCCGACATAGGTTCAGAGTTTGCAAAAGTCAGACGATCGAAGACAGATCGTCTTGTTGTTTGACAACAATACTTGATGATAACCTTATGATTACAATGATGATCAAGCGGTTGTACTGTAGGTGTTGATATGTTGTCCCGCTTTTGTCTGAGGTGCTCTCGGAGATCAGGAACAACGACGGGACGAGAAGAAGTTTGAGGGATATGTTCCTTGACAACATTTGGAACATGGTTCCGGTTTTTCAGATGTTTTGTCCCTTGAGTGTACAAGGAAGTGCTCACTTCATTGGCATAAGTGTCAGGATTTTTGATCCTGGAAGTTTGCTTTTGATGTAGGTTCATCTTCGGCATTGGCTGCTTGCGTTTTGCCGAAGTTGACCTATTGAGATAAGTTCTTAGATCAGAAAATTTACCCCCAGGGGTTTCTGTCTGAGATACCAGCAACTTTCTCTGTTTCGAGCGGGATATCTTGAGAGTTGGGAGATCTTGGAATTCTGCTACCGGAGTAGGCAGAATACCTCTTTGATCAGTATAAGTTCTTTTGACATGGGAAGAAGAATCCTTGTTTGAAAGAGTTTTTGTACTGACTGGTGCCGATGCACGCTCAGATTGATCTTCCGAGGTAAAGACCCGAGAAGACTGAGAAAAGACCAACGGGCCTTTTCCTTTGTTTTGTGAAGAAGGGTTAGCTAAAAAGCGTTTCCCTCTGTTGTCTTCCAAGTCATGGGACGAGGAAGTTTGAGAAAAGACCAACGGGCCTTTTCCTTTGTTCTGAGGAGGAGGAGGAACAGTCAATAGACTACCCCCAATGGATTGCGCTGGAGCAACAGGGTGTTTGGAATGAGGAGCTGCACCTTTCTCCTTACTGTGAGAGGAAGAGAGATTAGCCAAAGGGCTGTCTCTCTTGGACTGCGCAGACACAGCTTGCGCAGGAGTTGAAGTGACAGTAGGCGCATTGATGGGTTGCGCAAGAGAAGTTTTGGCAGATGGCCTTTTGGTTTTGGCCACAGAGACTGTGGTTTGCGCATCAGGAGTTCTGGCCACAGAGTATTTACGATGCACTCTGGTTGCTGGAGTGGTGGACTGCGCAGGAAGAGTGGCAGCCAACTGCGCCAGGGGCAGAGGAGTCTTGTACTTTGATAGGGCAGCATAGGAAGTAGTTTGTGCACTGGCAACAGCAAACTGCGCATGAGTAGTTGAGGTAGACTGTGCAACAGTCTTGGTAGCAAAGACCTTAAACTGTGCAGCAGTCTTTGTGGCAGAATCAACAGACTACACAGCAGTCTTGGGGACAGAATCAACAGACAACGCAGCAGTCTTGGGGACCCACACTGGGCGCACTTTGCTCGTGGCAGAAGTTGTTGCATACGAGGGATGGTCCTGGAGTTGATCATGGCTTCGTAGGCCGTCTGGTTGACCTTTACAACCAGCGTCTTCTGCGTCTTCCCGATAGACGCAACGTCACATTGAGTTGTCACTTCCTCGTCGGAGGAGAAAGTCGTTCCCAGCAGAGTCGCCATTTTGTTTGCAAAAACAAAAGTTGATCTTTATTTCAACAAACTTTGTAAAAAGATTACAATAGAATTCTGGAAAAGTACAACTGTAGGAATCCGATCTGAATGACGATCGCTTTATCCCTTGGACGATGTGAACTTTGAAGACGATAGCATCTGAAGTTGAAGGCAAAAGCCTCTGAAGAATGCAGCAGCACTTGGGCAAGAACTCATGAACTCTCTGATCTTGATTCTGAATTTCTGATTTTTATGTGTCTTCTCGATAATGAAGACTTGAAACTCTATTTATAGAGTTCTAGAAATAACTAACTTTTAGTTATTCTGAATTGCGCATGATGGATTGCGCTTGGACTGGATTGCGCAACATCAGACTGCGCTGGCAGTTATTTGATCGTGGACTGACTGTACTGGACACATGGCATCATTTGATTGAAATGCGCATGATCATGTGCAGACGGTTGCCACATGGTGAGTAATTGATGGCATGAAGGCCACGTGTACATTTGTCAGTTGTCTTGATGAAGTGCGCCACATGAATTATGCTGGCTTCAGATTGCGCTAGGATGGACCGCGCAATAGAGAGTCTGGCAGATTGCGCTGCATGTACAGCTGTCCTCGAGCGCTGTGTTGCACGATAAACGAACAGTTTCCTCGTTCTCCGTGCTGTCAGTTGTCAGAAGATTTGATTCCGTCAGGTAATGATGACAAGGTCACGTCAGCTTGTGCACTTGAATGAGTGCGCAGTTCAGTCTGCGCAATCGAGATGGTGCGCAATCTGTCTCTTGTACAGTTCAATTGAAGGATGCATTTCTTGATTTTCATGACTTTGTTGATGGGTGTGTTAGCACCCTGAATTTTGGGTTGATTTTTTTTCATTTTATTTTATTTCCTGATTGATTGGTTTTGATAAATAATTTATTCTGCTATTTTCCTTAAGTGTGCTTTTCCCGTGCTATTGATATTTGGAGTATCAGGGATGTTCAACTCTGGAAACCTTTTTCATGAGTTTTGGAGTGGACAGGATTACCTTCATGACGGTATATAGTGTCCCTTCCAAACTTGTTCCCTTGTACTCTTTCTGCTTTGCTGAACTTCGGGTCGGTTTAGACCATTTGATTGTTATTTATTTTCCCACTCTTTTCCTTGATTATTTTCAGCGCGTTACCATGACTTTTCATTTGGGAGCGCAAGACCAGTCAGTTTCTTAAAACCAACTCCTCATTGATGATCTACTCGAGACGCTTGTCACCCATGACCTTCGTGTCCCACTCAGACACGTCATTTTGTGCTCCATTTGATTCGCACAACTTTCCCCGACGCGTGACCCAATTTTATTTCACTCCACGGCGTCACATTTATCTTCCAACTTGATTTGTGGGTCCCCTGTAGACCAAAACCTATCCGCCCCAACTATGGACATGGCCCACTTTGAGCCCACTACCCGTCCACCACTTGTGTCCCATTTATCGGAATCCCCATGTGCTACTTATTTGCCCATGATCATCAACGTCTAATTTTAATTCTATTTTTGTACAATGTCCGATTTTGATCCAATCCGGCTCCACTGAGTCCAGTCCAGCTCCATGATTTTCTCCATCGGGACACCCTCATATTTATTGTCCAAAAATATCAAGTACTCATTTCATCTATTTTTATTATTTAATAGGAAATTTTCCTTGATTTAATCCTATTGGAATTACCTATTTTCCTATATTCCATCATTGCCCTTGATTTCACCTTAATTCAATCACAACCATTAATTTCCCCATGGCAACTTTTCCCCACACTCCACAGCCATAGGCCGGCCCTAGTTTCTAGGGAGAGCCAACTCATCTTATCCTCTCCTTCTCTCTCTCCTTAAATTATTCCTCACCAACAACTCAACATTTCCTAACAGCAGCAGCCTACTGCACCCGACCAACTCCATCTCCTTCCCGAGCACTCTCTTTTCCGACCTCCCATTGGCCACACGACCACCCCTCGTCGGTCGTCGGCCATGGGCACAGCCCATTCCCTCTCTCCTCCAATAACTCCATCCTCCTCCTCCTTCCAACCAACCGTTCACCATCATCAACATCATCTGCCACCACCAACTTCGTCAGCCGCCGTCGCCACCAGTTGGCCGCGCCCCCTTGCGTCGCCATGGCTAGGCGAGCCTTCCCCGCCGCCCTGCCTCGCCGGGCTAGGCGCAGCCTCCCCTTCGCGCGACAGCAGCGGTACATAGCGCACAGGCGCGCACGCACGCGCGCGTGCGGGCCGCTGTCATGCACCGCCGTGCCGCCGTACGGGCCGCCGTGGCCCCCTGGCCATGCGTCGAGCTCTGTCGAGCAGTCCCCTGACGGCCACCGTCCTCCGGGATGCGCCGTCGAGGCGATTCGTGCGTTTTGAACGACGTTCCGTCGTGACGAGCTCGGAAACGACGCTGAAATTGTGCCCCGTCGCAGCGACTTCGTACGCGTTTTCCCGGAGATCCGACCGTTGGATCGGCGATTTCTTCACTCCGTCGCAATCTCGGTATATCCACCTTCATCCCTGTCAATTTTCGTCCGTTAATTTTATCGTTTGATACATGAAAACCGGCAACCAAGTTGACCGTTTAAATTGTATTAAATTTGGACAGTTTCGCGGGGCCAACTTCGTCAGCTTGTATCTCCTCCACCGCAGCTCCGTTTGACGTGCTACCAGTTCCGGTGCGAAGCTGGTATAACCCTCTTACTACCCCTTCAGTTTTGTTTCATTGTGAGCTTGTTTGATTGGTTGAATTCGACGCCAAAGTTGGCCGTCCGAATTCGTAATTTCCACCTTGAAAAATTCTATTTTTGAACACGGGACTCCAGATTTCATTTCTGACACCACCATTAGACTTGTGGCGTCGTTCTGGCATGTTTTCATATAAAATTTGTTAGATTTGGAGAACGTGGGCCCGGACACGTTTTTCGGTGCAAAACGGGTCCCACATTCTGGGTCAACGGGACTTTTTGATGCCGGCTCATCGGAATCCAATTCCGGAGATACCGTTGAGTTCGTATCGTCATTCTGGACTCGTTGACATATAATTTGCTAGGTTTTGGTGGACATTGGATCGGACACGCATTTCGGTGCAAGTCAGATACCAATATCCGGGTCAACAGGTCATTTTGAGATCGGCACATTGGAATCCGATTCTGGAGATACCGTTGAGTTCGTATCATCATTCTGGACTCGTTGACAAGTAGTTGCTAAGTTTTGAGAACTTTGGCTCCGGCACGTATTTCCGTGCAAACCGTAATTCCAAGTTCTGGTCAACGGGCCAAATTGAGATCGGGTCAACGGAATCCAATTCTGGAGATACCGTTGGGTTCGTATCGACATTCTGGTTTCGTGGACATATAATTTGTTATATTTTATAGACTTATTTTCTTGCACGTTTTTCGGTGCAAAACGGCTCCGACACGGACACCGTTTTGACCCGAAATTATCTTTTTGCCCTTGTGTCCAAATTGGACCGTTGGGTAGGCTATCCTAGCTAATTTGACCATTCTGGACACGTTGGCGATGTTCATTTCATCGTCCGACAATATTTGTTGATAATTTCTCTGAGTTTAACCTTTTTATAATTAATTAATAATTAATTCACATAATGTTCATATTTCGGGATTAGTACAACGAAACTGAGATCAGTCAATTCCAGTGATCTCATATCGCTGAAATTGACAAGTTGGATACGTGGATCACTATAATAAGATTATCAATCTTACCGATAATCTTCTTATCTCGATTTGCGTGCCGTAAGTTTCGACGTACAAATAACGAAGTACACTTTATATTAGACTAGAATTGACCCTGTTTGACCAGAGTTGACCAGTTGACCCAAAGTCAACTATAAGTCAACACTTGACCTAGTTTGACTAGATTATTGACCGGAGTCGACCTAGAGTTGTTTGACTTAGAAGAACCTAGAATAATATAGATTGATTTTAGAGATTCATTTATTACAACTTGAACACCTTGTAACCTGTGTTGCTTTAAATAGGACTCTGTGGCTTCAGTGGGACCCCTCTATACTTATCAGCTGTTCAGGTTATCGAGACGAGTACATTCTCTGATCATTTTATATCCTGCTTAGAATTATATTCATGCTTTAGATTACTATACTTGATGATGTCACGACATTATCACGGATTAGTACTATATGGATCTTCTCATGCGATGTTATCCCCCTCGGGAGCATCGGGTACATTGTGTCATGTACGTTTCACTTTTATCGTGTACTCCTGTGCTTTCATTACATGTGCACTCCTGTGAATCTTGTACTCTCATGTTCACGGAGCCCCATGTATACTATCATGTGCACCCTATATGGGCCCCCATGTGATATCCTGTGCAATAACATAACCTGTTTAGATCCTTGTGTATTGATTGGGGATACGGGGGAGTGCTAGTAGTCGTATGAACAATTCTATTGTAGTGTAGATTCCTGTGCAACCTCGATATCCTGTGCAAATCTGTCCTGTTCACATGTGCTATTCTGTACTCTACATCACTAGCCACTGTTAGTTCTCTATTTATAGTAGATATTTCTATTACAGTTCTCTCTCCCTGTTTACATACTATATTTCTTCAGATCTTGTATCTTACTTTACTGCATGATTATATTTTCTAACCTGCTATGAATTGTTGAGATGTAATGTGCTCGTTCCAGTCCTGACTGGACCTGTTGATAAATTTTACAGATAGCTTGGGGATTGCCTGTCACGCCCCGATTCATAGAGTCATTTATTCACATATTTTATCTCTTGGAATCGATCGTCCTCGCTTGGACGTGATGCCGTACAAGTCTGGTATTGCACTTGTACAAGGCAAAGATGGTACATAATCGATTATTCTTCAAATAGGAACACATCGCAGCGGCAGAAGCAGATAAATTGAATTTAATGAGGACAATCTTTCTTATTGAATAGAAGTACATCACTTCTTTATAGCAGCGGAGAAAAAGAGTAACTTGAAGCCACATAGAGATATGTAGAACTTTATTCTCTTTATTGATAATTGAAGAAGAGTACAAGACTTGTATTGAAGTACAATGATTACAGCACATCTCACTTTACATTGGAAACCAACTGAACAATGCTATACAGCTTACATTTGATATTTGGATACATTGGATTACCACTCGATATACTGACTTGGCTCACAATCTCACTGATACAACTGATTACAATGTTCCATACATTATGCCCTTTATAAACAGAAGACATCATCTTGTACAAGGAGAGCTTCTGTATGCCCAACAAATCTTCGATGCCGCGGAACCAATCCAGCTAATCTTCGTGTGTAGAACATTCCAAGCACGAGCACCTGCCCACAAAACGTGGGTCAGCACATCATCTATGTACTGGCGAGCAGAATCCAACCCACTCGCATAAACCAACATTTAAAGTGATCATTTAAGCAAGCATTTATTAGAGTGGTCTTTCTATTTGGGGCCTAGCATCAGTTTACAGTTCATGGGCAATAATCAGAGTGAAGCATGTAAACATATTCTTAGTAGCATTCATGTGGACATATCATTTATCATTCTTGGTGTTATCATGCAAAGGCATCATTGAGGCATACTAGGTGTTATCATGAAAAGGCATCATTGAGGCATCGTTAACATTAACATTTAAAACATGTTATAAAAGTTCTCACTTCAAGCATCACTTAGCATGTATGTTGTGTTTGAGCAATGATTAGAACAAGGCATCTTTCTAGCAAACTAAATGGAACATGTTAAGCAGGCAAGTTAAACCAACTTATATAATATCACAATTATGTGATTTTTTACCGATAGCCGACTCCTCGTACCTGTATCAATTACAGGTTATCTGATATACTTACTCTGCCTGCACAAAACATTCATTAGCATGCATCCTGACTACATGGTCACTGGTGTTGTTAAACCATATGGACTCTTCTCATTTCATTTCATTTTAAGATAATGCGGTCAGCATAGTAGGTGGCGAGCCTCTATGCCACCCCGCCTTATCTGTGCTCCCATAGCACTCATCATTATTTCCTCCTAGGCCGAATCGGTCCCCAGGGCCCTAGGAACCGTTCGAGGAAATTATTACTCAAACCTTGTATACAAGTTGTCCATGACCATGCGAATGCGTGTCCGACTCGATTGTGAACATAATCGCATGGTAAAATATATTAAGGAAAGTAAAGGCAACAGTGCATCATTAGTCATATTCAATGACTTATTCTTTTATCATTACCATCATTTCATTTGGTGATCTCAACGATCCCAGCTTTATCATTTCTCATTCATTGCTTCATTGCAACGTATCTCATATCATTCCTTTCTTAAGAGGAACTTAACATTCATTCATTTCATAGGGACATTTATTCATTCATTCATTTCTTATAAGGGACAGGCAACATTTTATATTCTTGCAACAGTTATATAGATAGTACATGATTCTAGTGTTTCATTCAGTTCATTGGTTCGATAGCATAGCCAGTTCATTTCTTATTCTATCATTCATAAGGCATCTCATTAATCAAGTGTTTACTTGTTCCAGCAGTGTTAAGCATAAGGGACAATGTTATCAATTCATTCTCAGGCAGCGAATCACATTAACAGTTCAATGTATTGTACATTTCAATAATTCTCAGCAAAAGCATCTCTATTATTCAGCAACTAACATATGGGACATTTAGGGGCAGTTCATAGCATTTCAAAACTTGATCTATTAAGCATGAAGGAGTAAGGAGGAGGAAGGACAGTTCCACTCACCTAAAATTCCACTAAGCGTAGCTCCACCAGCGAGCTACGTTCCAATACCCATTCCATCTAGCCAGCTAAGTTAGACTGCATCAGTCTCAATTCTTCCGATTCCCAACATAAGCCACGGTCCAATATTCTGATCCCATCCAATAAGCCAACCAAATGCCTCGTACGGAGCGGGGCATTACATAATATACCATTCAGAAAAAGTTTCGTCCTCGAAACTTAAGGAACAAGTCTTCCACAAGATTCACTTAATCACCATGAGTTTACTCATTCAGCTTCAAATTGATATTCATTTCAGCCCACTCGGTCATTTCAAAATATGTATCCAACTGTACCATTTAAATCCATCTACGATTCGATATGTCTATCTCTTTTTCAATTTCTTGTAAATTCTCATTGATTCGCTAACATTTTCCTTATATTTCTATTTCGGTCGCAACATATCACTTCGTTTGGATCCATATACATATTTTAGGCGTCCCCAAAACATATGCATTTCAGCCAAAGTCTGCGCTAGTACGATAAATTCTTTCCATAATGTTATCTCAGTCGCAACCAATCACTTCAGCTGGATCCATACACATATTTTAGGCGTCCCCAAAACATATGTACTTCAGCCAACTTCCATGTTAGTGCGATTCGATCATCCACAATATAACTCTCTTTTCTAAATCCGACTTAGCATCCTTTCATTTGACTTATTGCTTTATTCACTTTGCCACAATCACTATCTTCCAGGCTATAATACTTAACATCAGGGACAACTTGGTTAAGCTCTATACCCAAGCATAACATTTCTAACATTCGATCAAGGGTCTAACTTAGAGCCAATCATATCAAGAGTTCACAACATGCAATCACATTCCTTCCCAATTCTAACAATATTTCTCACCGAGGCAATTCATCTTCTCTATAAGACACAACCCGATGTCACTCACTATCGATTATCCGAGTCAGGGTATAATTCTATGCAACAGTCAAGGTTAACTTAGCTACCCGACTATAGGTACACTCATGTCTTACCTTACGATTACAATTCCCACTTATGGCCGACATATAATCCTCAAGGGTCAAACATCTCTTAAGGCACAAGTTGAAGCATACATTCCCTTAGGTCAATACTCATTATCATTGTCTCTCATTCAATGCCACAAGGTCATCCTATGGGTCTCCAATGGTCACCTATTATTCAGTCAGTCTCTAAGGTTAGCTACACTGATAGCTAACTTACTCGTTCTGGTGACTTCCCTAGAGTGGACGGCTACTAGGGTTATACTAGTTTCTTATTCTTAAGGCCAACAATCAACCAACAGTTCTAAGGAACTCTACCCAAACCTATGGGTTTTAACTCAGTCTGAATAGCTAATCGCCATTGTTGGTTATGCCAACAATTGGTCATGCAGCCCACAGTTTCTAGGGTCAAGTCTATATATATCTAGTGTCTTCCTCAAGGAACTAATTCCCATAGAGGCTCACTCTAGACTTACCCAACGATCGACTAAGATCGATCTATCAACATTACGATCAATTCCCAATCCGACATACGATTCTCATCGTTCCAATAATCTATCAAGTAAATTCCCAACGATTCAATTTCTATTCCAATTTCTTTATACTCACACAAACCCATAATCCAAGGCTAACTATTCAAGGGTCATCGATTCCGTTAGTCTCAACAGGACTATAGAATCATACTATTTGGTCTGTATGACGAAGTCACACCACTAAGTCATAAGCTAACAATCTATATCCCAACCAACAATCACCTATACCGATATTATCCAATACGTTTTGAAATTTCTCAATCCCATTCGTTTCTTCCATCGTCACTATCTTACGGGCATTCTTAAATCTCATGCAGCAATGGTCAAATAGTTTATCCATTTAATCCGACAATTTATGTATCACTTAACCATTCTCTAGGCAACACAAATAGTCAAGTGGCTACTTGTTACTTTTCTAGTCTCATTAAATTTCTCAGCATACATGCACATAGGCAACGACTATCCTTTGGTGATCAAGATGGATTAACATCTATTACACCTTAGGGTCAGAGTATAGATCTCTAATATTCCTTTGATTCACCAACGATATTTTCAAAACTTTCAGCTACGCATCCAACTTTGTATTAGCCACACTTAATTTGCATCCAACCAATCGAAATCAACATTCAAATATTCTAAGCCACAACATTCTCTAGCCATCATTTACCCGTAGCATACTAACTGTCTTACTAGTCTGAGTCATCACTCGACTAAACAATTTCTAACCAAGCCAACTGTTACCATTTCTACAATCTCACTACCCAACATAGCATCACCGTCAGGGGACACTCGAGTCATCTAGCAACAATACATGACTCCCAGCTAAGTCTCGATACTACCCAGTACCCACAGATAGTCTCATCGCTGTTCTATGGGAGGGTCAACATACATCTCATTCTGAGGTGGTAGAGGCAATATACCACTCAGAAATGAAGCCATCCTTAAACAATACCAACTCAATCTATTCCGGACATTCGTGATCTATGATGATCACAACACTTAGCCAACATCTCGGGGTCTCAATAGTATAAGCCAACATTCTTAGGTCTCAAAAGTACTAGCGAGCACATATGTGTCAACTCACTAGTTCTGCTGAACTCATCCATCAATTATTCATTCCCAAATCTTTCTGCATCACATGCAATTCTCAACTTGTTACAGCATACCCAGCCACTTTTCTATATTCCCACATTTCTAACAGCATTTACAATATAGCATACTATGGCATCGAGTCATTGTTGGATTATTTGTGTCCAAACCAACAACAATCATTCTTTCAGGGGCATCACAATGTATATAGACTTATTGTATGGAACATCCAGTGAGCAGCCAAGAGGGTCAATGATCTTTCAGACACGAACAACATAGGATGATTACAGAACAACAACAATATAATTGTGGAAGCAATCTTTGATTTAATCGCGGAAGCAACGTTGAGTGATCGCGGAAGCAACTTTGGTCAATCATCGATGCAACTTTGATTTGAAACGAACCAAAGAAGAGACCAAGGACGTAAAGCCGTGCTCTGATACCAATTTGTCACGCCCCGATTCATAGAGTCATTTATTCACATATTTTATCTCTTGGAATCGATCGTCCTCGCTTGGGCGTGATACCGTACAAGTCTGGTATTGTACTTGTACAAGGCAAAGATGGTACATAATCGATTATTCTTCAAATAGGAACACATCGCAGCGGCAGAAGCAGATAAATTGAATTTAATAAGGACAATCTTTCTTATTGAATAGAAGTACATCACTTCTTTATAGCAGCGGAGAAAAAGAGTAACTTGAAGCCACACAGAGATATGTAGAACTTTATTCTCTTTATTAATAATTGAAGAAGAGTACAAGACTTGTATTGAAGTACAATAATTACAGCATATCTCACTTTATATTGGAAACCAACTGAACAATGCTATACAGCTTACATTTGATATTTGGATACATTGGATTACCACTCGATATACTGACTTGGCTCACAATCTCACTGATACAACTGATTATAATATTCCATACATTATGCCCTTTATAAACAGAAGACATCATCTTGTACAAGGAGAGCTTCTGTATGCCCAACAAATCTTCGATGCCGCGGAACCAATCCAGCTAATCTTCGTGTGTAGAACATTCCAAGCACGAGCACCTGCCCACAAAACGTGGGTCAGCACATCATCTATGTACTGGCGAGCAGAATCCAACCCACTCGCATAAACCAACATTTAAAGTGATCATTTAAGCAAGCATTTATTAGAGTGGTCTTTCTATTTGGGGCCTAGCATCAGTTTACAGTTCATGGGCAATAATCAGAGTGAAGCATGTAAAGATATTCTTAGTAGCATTCATGTGGACATATCATTTATCATTCTTGGTGTTATCATGCAAAGGCATCATTGAGGCATACTAGGTGTTATCATGAAAAGGCATCATTGAGGCATCGTTAACATTAACATTTAAAACATGTTATAACAGTTCTCACTTCAAGCATCACTTAGCATGTATGTTGTGTTTGAGCAATGATTAGAGCAAGGCATCTTTCTAGCAAACTAAATGGAACATGTTAAGCAGGCAAGTTAAACCAACTTATACAATATCACAATTATGTGATTTTTTACCGATAGCCGACTCCTCGTACCTGTATCAATTACAGGTTATCTGATATACTTACTCTGCCTGCACAAAACATTTATTAGCATGCATCCTGACTACATGGTCACTGGTATTGTTAAACCATATGGACTCTTCTCATTTCATTTCATTTTAAGATAATGCGGTCAGCATAGTAGGTGGCGAGCCTCTATGCCACCCCGCCTTATCCGTGCTCCCATAGCACTCATCATTATTTCCTCCTAGGCCGAATCGGTCCCCAGGGCCCTAGGAACCGTTCGAGGAAATTATTACTCAAACCTTGTATACAAGTTGTCCATGACCATGCGAATGCGTGTCCGACTCGATTGTGAACATAATCGCATGGTAAAATATATTAAGGAAAGTAAAGGCAACAGTGCATCATTAGTCATATTCAATGACTTATTCTTTTATCATTACCATCATTTCATTTGGTGATCTCAACGATCCCAGCTTTATCATTTCTCATTCATTGCTTCATTGCAACGTATCTCATATCATTCCTTTCTTAAGAGGAACTTAACATTCATTCATTTCATAGGGACATTTATTCATTCATTCATTTCTTATAAGGGACAGGCAACATTTCATATTCTTGCAACAGTTATACAGATAGTACATGATTCTAGTATTTCATTCAGTTCATTGGTTCGATAGCATAGCCAGTTCATTTCTTATTCTATCATTCATAAGGCATCTCATTAATCAAGTGTTTACTTGTTCCAGCAGTGTTAAGCATAAGGGGCAATGTTATCAATTCATTCTCAGGCAGCGAATCACATTAACAGTTCAATGTATTGTACATTTCAATAATTCTCAGCAAAAGCATCTCTATTATTCAACAACTAACATATGGGACATTTAGGGGCAGTTCATAGCATTTCAAAACTTCATCTATTAAGCATGAAGGAGTAAGGAGGAGGAAGGACAGTTCCACTCACCCAAAATTCCACTAAGCGTAGCTCCACCAGCGAGCTACGTTCCAATACCCATTCCATCTAGCCAGCTAAGTTAGACTGCATCAGTCTCAATTCTTCCGATTCCCAACATAAGCCACGGTCCAATATTCTGATCTCATCCAATAAGCCAACCAAATGCCTCATACGGAGCGGGGCATTACATTGCCTGCTAGCCTAGAGGAGACACAGTAGAGGTTGTTTAGATAGTTATTTCATTTTGTCTGGAGTTGTATTTTACTTTGTGGATTACTGTATTGAGTTTTGAGATGTATTTCTGGGTTTATGTATCTTAGGCACTTAGACTTCTATCTCCTGTATCTATTTTGGATTTCATGTTTTATCTATCTTTATCATGCTCTACCTTAGATGTGATTGAGGTTGTATCTGCTATGTCACCCCCATTCGGGGAGTATAAACTGTTTAGTCTTATACTGTTAGATGCATTGAGACCTAGGACAGCGTTCTACCGCCGACACTGCGGCGTAGGCTGGGCGTTGTTACGTTCTCGTGCCCTAACTCTAGGGTGCGGGTCGTGACACGTTTTTAGTGGTGGCCCATGCAGGTCGAGACTAAAGTATAGTGGTATTCGAACTTGAGTACCACTACAGCCTGTACTAGGAATAGGATATATTTTGAAGATACTCAATCACAGTTAGGAACCCTTGAGAGATTCCTGGGACGACCCTGGAGAATCTTATTTAACTTCGATTTGAAAATTCTTTTTTCCTTAATTGTTTTATCTTTATTCTCTGTTGTTGAATTTGATTTTAATGGATTATTGTTGAATTTGAGTTTGTATTTATTAATTTTGATGGAAGATTGTCGAATTTTGAATTTTGATGATAGCTGTTGCATTCGAGTTTGTATTTTGATGGATTTTGTCATTTTTGAATTTTGATGTTCGTTAATAAATTTGATTTGATTTTTGAGTATTTATTATTGATTTAATTTAATTTTTGGCAAGATGAAATTATATGGGCTAGGTCATCTATGTTATGGAATCTAGTCTTCTATAGTCACATTAGCCAGCATGGTGAGGACATATAGTCTGACTCTGGATATATTTCTCGGGTGTGGGAATTTAAGGTTTTCGCAGCCAAGCATGCGGCACCGCAAAAATGTTAAATACCATGATTTTAGATATATGTGCATAAGTCAAGGGCTCTGTGATTATCGTAGCCTTGCTTACTAGTATGACGAGGATTTAGAGTACCATGATTTGGGATAGACGCATATGATTATCAGATTGTACCTTAAATAATTTTGAACATGTTTTCTCTACTTTTGTTCAGTCTTTCAAAATTTTTTTTATTATTTATTTGTTTTGTCTAGTTTTCTATTATTTAACTTAAGAGTATGTTTAGTTGTTTTATAAACCTTGTGTAAATTCTTGCTATGAGTTCTTCTTAATACAATGAATCGATGAATTTGCTAGACTTTATCTTGGATTTGATAATTTAACTCTGGATTTCAGAACGGTTCCTTCTTTAAACAGATAAGCAAAACAGATTTTATCGTTATTCTTTCTTGCTATTTTTCTTGTATTAGATAATAATGAAACTGTCTTGATTTTGTCAATCACCTACTCTGTAATTTTGGTAGGAATTTAAATGTTGGTCCTGATGTAGAAATTAATTTTTTATTGGGACATGAGAATATGTATATGAATATATATGGCAGACACTTTGCCTAACACGTATGCATGCTACACTTGATTTTCCCATATATCTAGATACATATTGATATGTTGTTGATGTCCAAATTTTCATAACCAATATTTCTGGTTCTCTGCTTTTCCATGTTTAAATTCGTAATTTAAATATAAATTTCATGTTATTAGTTATGTTTACATCACTGCACATGTATGTTATACTTAGAGTTTCAATTCAAAATTTTGTGGAGTTTTGTGTTTAATTAGTCAAATTTAAGACTGTGTACATATTAACCTTTAATGCTGAATTTCCAAATGTTAGTTCAAATTGCTGTTTTATTTTCTTAAATGTAATATTGAGCTACCTTGTGGGAAGTAGGATATAAATTTAAGCTTCATATTCTTACATGCTAGTTGTGATAAATATTGAGTTGGGTTTTAATGTTCAAGTTCTCCAAAATTCTGAAAACTAGTTACATGTTAACATTTTTACATTGATTTCCATGTTTAGTTAAATTTCGGATTTAACATGTAATATTAAACGGTATGCGTAGGTAAATGTATAGATAGTATGTTAGGGTTTCATTTCTATCATGCTAGGATGTATTGGGAGCATTGAAATTAGTTGTGATGTTTCGAACTTCTAAATTTTGAAATTGCATTATGTTAATATTACACTGGTTAAATGTTAGCTTATTTTCAGATAATTTTTTTTTATGTAAATGTTGAACTAAAACTGGTTTTACCTTTCAATACTAAGCTATAACCCTGTACAAGGACACACACACACTCTAACTTAGTATACATTGTCATGTAACCTAACCTTCCTCTCTATGTTATGATCATATACCGAGATATATATATAGAGTTTATGCATATATGTTATAACGTATATAGATACATAACTAAGTCTCTACCTTTTTATATATATATGGTTAGCTATGCATGTTATGATTAAATAAGTTGCGTATTGTGGATTGTTTAACCAATATGCCATGATTAGTGTAACTTGATAGCTGTTGTTTTGGAACCCAAATCCTCGTATACACTTTCATGTATACTCACGTACACACATGTCTACTATCTAACCGTATGAACATGTTCCCATACACATGATGCTAGTTTTCCCTCTCTAACGCTCTCTCTGTATATATATTGTGATTGGATTTCAATGCAAGTGACTTTCAATTATGTAACTTGTGATCTTGATTTTCTTGGGATAGTACTTTTTTTTTTAGATGATTGGTAGTTACCTTCCTTTATTTTTTTTTTATTTTTATGAGTACCAGTTTTCATATGGGGTGGTAGACAACTTTATAGTTTTGATGGTTGTTGTTTCTGTATCTTTCTATTTTAGCACCCTGGATTGCTTGTGTGTTTGATACCCTATGACCGTTGGTTAGCATGACTAGTAAACCTAGATGAGACTTCACTGTCACCGTATGCCATGACCCTGGATATTGTCTTTTATTTGATGGTATGATTTGTTTAAGTTCTGGGACTTTGATTGTGGGGGTTTGACCTAGAGGGAGTAGGGACATTTTAATTTCAAGGACGAAATTTTTATAAGGTGGGTAGGATGTTAGCACCCTGAATTTCGGGTTGATTTTTTTTTATTTTATTTTATTTCCTGATTGATTGGTTTTGATAAATAATTTATTCTGCTATTTTCCTTAAGTGTGCTTTTCCCGTGCCATTGATATTTGGAGTATCAGGGATGTTCAACTCTGGAAACCTTCTTCATGAGTTTTAGAGTGGACAGGATTACCTTCATGACGGTATATAGTGTCCCTTCCAAACTTGTTCCCTTGTACTCTTTCTGTTTTACTGAACTTCGGGTCGGTTTAGACCATTTGATTGTTATTTATTTTCCCACTCTTTTCCTTGATTATTTTTAGCGCGTTACCATGACTTTTAATTTGGGAGCGCAAGACTAGTCAGTTTCTTGAAACCAACTCCTCATTGATGATCTACTCGAGACGCTCGTCACCCATGACCTTCGTGTCCCACTCAGATACGTCATTTTGTGCTCTATTTGATTCGCACAACTTTCCCCGACACGTGACCCAATTTTATTTCACTCCACGGCGTCACATTTATCTTCTAACTTGATTTGTGGGTCCCCTGTCGACCAAAACCTGTTCGCCCCAACTATGGACATGGTCCACTTTGAGCCCACTACCCGTCCGCCACTTGTGTCCCATTTATCGGAATCCCCATGTGCTACTTATTTGTCCATGATCATCAACGTCTAATTTTAATTCTATTTTTGCACAATGTCCAATTTTGATCCAATCCGGCTCCACTGAGTCCAGTCCAGCTCCATGATTTTCTCCATCGGGATACCCTCATATTTATTGTCCAAAAATATTAAGTACTCATTTCATCTATTTTTATTATTTAATAGGAAATTTTCCTTGATTTAATCCTATTGGAATTACCTATTTTCCTATATTCCATCATTGCCCTTGATTTCACCTTAATTCAATCACAACCATTAATTTCCCCATGGCAACTTTTCCCCACACTCCACAGCCATAGGCCGGCCCTAATTTCTAGGGAGAGCCAACTCATCTTATCCTCTCCTTCTCTCTCTCCTTAAATTATTCCTCACCAACAACTCAACATTTCCTAACAGCAGCAGCCTACTACACCCCACCAACTCCATCTCCTTCCCGAGCACTCTCTTCCCCGACCTCCCACTGGCCACACGACCTCCCCTCGTCGGTCGTCGGCCATAGGCACAGCCCATTCCCTCTCTCCGCCAACAACTCCATCCTCCTCCTCCTTCCAACCAACCGTTCACCATCATCAACATCATCTGCCACCACCAACTTCGTCAGCCGCCGCCGCCACCAGTTGGCCGCGCCCCCTTGCGTCGCCATGGCTAGGCGAGCCTTCCCCGCCGCCCTGCCTCGCCGGGCTAGGTGCAGCCTCCCCTTCGCGCGACAGCAGCGGTACATAGCGCACAGGAGCGCACGCACGCGCGCGCGCGGGCCGCCGTCGTGCGCCGCCGCGCCGCCGTACGCGCCGCCGTGGCCCCCTGGCCGTACGCCGAGCTCTGTCGAGCAGTCCCCTGACGGCCACCGTCCTCCGGGATGCGCCGTCGAGGCGATTCGTGCGTTTTGAACGACGTTCCGTCGTGACGAGCTCGGAAACGACGCTGAAATCGTGCCCCGTTGCAGCGACTTCGTACGCGTTTTCCCGGAGATTCGACCGTTGGATCGGCGATTTCTTCGCTCCGTCGCAATCTCGGTATATCCACCTTCATCCCTGTCAATTTTCGTCCGTTAATTTTATCGTTTGATACATGAAAACCGGCAACCAAGTTGACCGTTTAAATTGTATTAAATTTGGACAGTTTCGCGGGGCCAACTTCGTCAGCTTGTATCTCCTCCACCGCAGCTCCGTTTGACGTGCTACCAGTTCCGGTGCGAAGCTGGTATAACCCTCTTGCTACCCCTTCAGTTTTGTTTCATTGTGAGCTTGTTTGATTGGTTGAATTTGACGCCAAAGTTGGCCGTCCGAATTCGTAATTTTCAACTTGAAAAATTCTATTTTTGAACACGGGACTCCAGATTTCATTTCTGACACCACCATTAGACTTGTGGCATCGTTCTGGCATATTTTCATATAAAATTTGTTAGATTTGGAGAACGTGGACCCGGACACATTTTTCGGTGCAAAGCGGGTCCCATATTCTGGGTCAACGGGACTTTTTGATGCCGGCTCATCGGAATCCAATTCCGGAGATACCGTTGAGTTTGTATCATCATTCTGGACTCGTTGACATATAATTTGCTAGGTTTTGGTGGACATTGGATCGGACACGCATTTCGGTGCAAGTCAGATACCAATATCCGGGTCAACAGGTCATTTTGAGATCGGCACATTGGAATCCGATTCTGGAGATACCGTTGAGTTTGTATCATCATTCTGGACTCGTTGACAGGTAGTTGCTAAGTTTTGAGAACTTTGGCTCCGGCACGTATTTCCGTGCAAACCGTAATTCCAAGTTCTGGTCAACGGGCCAAATTGAGATCGGGTCAACGGAATCCAATTCTGGAGATACCGTTGGGTTCGTATCGACATTCTGGTTTCGTGGACATATAATTTGTTATATTTTATAGACTTATTTTCTTGCACGTTTTTCGGGGCAAAACGGCTCCGACACGGACACCGTTTTGACCCGAAATTACCTTTTTGCCCTTGTGTCCAAATTGGACCGTTGGGTAGGCTATCCTAGCTAATTTGACCATTCTGGACACGTTGGCGATGTTCATTTCATCGTCCGACAATGTTTGTTGATAATTTCTCTGAGTTTAACCTTTTTATAATTAATTAATAATTAATTCACATAATGTTCGTATTTCGGGATTAGTACAACGAAACTGAGATCAGTCAATTCCAGTGATCTCATATCGTTGAAATTGACAAGTTGGATACGTGGATCACTATAATAAGATTATCAACCTTACCGATAATCTTCTTATCTCGATTTGCGTGCCGTAAGTTTCGACGTACAAATAACGAAGTACACTTTATATTAGACTAGAATTGACCTTGTTTGACCAGAGTTGACCAGTTGACCCAAAGTCAACTGTAAGTCAACACTTGACCTAGTTTGACTAGATTATTGACCGGAGTCGACCTAGAGTTGTTTGACTTAGAAGAACCTAGAATAATATAGATTGATTTTAGAGATTCATTTATTACAACTTGAACACCTTGTAACCTGTGTTGCTTTAAATAGGACTCTGTGGCTTCAGTGGGACCCCCCTATACTTATCAGCTGTTCAGGTTATCGAGGCGAGTACATTCTCTGATCATTTCATATCCTGCTTAGAATTATATTCCTGCTTTAGATTACTATACTTGATGCTGTCACGACATTATCACGGATTAGTACTATATGGATCTTCTCATGCGATGTTATCCCCCTCGGGAGCATCGGGTACATTGTGTCATGTGCGTTTCACTTTCATCGTGTACTCCTGTGCTTTCATTACATGTGCACTCCTGTGAATCTTGTACTCTCATGTTCACGGAGCCCCATGTATATTATCATGTGCACCCTATATGGGCCCCCATGTGATATCCTGTGCAATAACATAACATGTTTAGATCCTTGTGTATTGATTGGGGATACGGGAGAGTGCTAGTAGTCGTGTGAACAATTCTATTGTAGTGTAGATTCCTGTGCAACCTCGATATCCTGTGCAAATCTGTCATGTTCACATGTGCTATTCTGTACTCTACATCACTAGCCACTGTTAGTTCTCTATTTATAGTAGATATTTCTATTACAGTTCTCTCTCCCTGTTTACATACTATATTTCTTCAGATCTTGTATCTTACTTTACTGCATGATTATATTTTCTAACCTGCTATAAATTGTTGAGATGTAATGTGCTCGTTCCAGTCCTGACTGGACCTGTTGATAAATTTTACAGATAGCTTGGGGATTGCCTGCTAGCCTAGAGGAGACACAGTAGAGATTGTTTAGATAGTTATTTCATTTTGTCTGGAGTTGTATTTACTTTATGGATTACTGTATTGAGTTTTGAGATGTATTTCTGGGTTTATGTATCTTAGGCACTTAGACTTCTATCTCCTGTATCTATTTTGGATTTCATGTTTATCTATCTTTATCATGCTCTACCTTAGATGTGATTGAGGTTGTATCTGCTATGTCACCCCCATTCGGGGAGTATAAACTGTTTAGTCTTATACTGTTAGATGCATTGAGACCTAGGACAGCGTTCTACTACCGCCGACACTGCGGCGTAGGCTGGGCGTTGTTACGTTCTCGTGCCCTAACCTCTAGGGTACGGGTCGTGACAGGGTACAAGTTGATTTTTTAGGACCTACAGCAGGGTGTTCGCTTTGGCAGCAGAGGAGGAGGTAGAGCCCGTGGGAGATGTTGTAGCAGGTCATGTTCTCCTTGATTCCTTCCCTGCTTTCGCCTTGTTTGATTCTGGGGCCACTCATAGTTTTGTGTCTATTTCTTTTGCTCTGAGACACAATATTATTGCTG
The DNA here is from genome assembly GCA_029216955.1 of Iris pallida. Taxonomy (NCBI): domain Eukaryota; kingdom Viridiplantae; phylum Streptophyta; class Magnoliopsida; order Asparagales; family Iridaceae; genus Iris; species Iris pallida. The sequence goes on along the minus strand of JANAVB010002199.1, from coordinate 21,596,949 downwards.
AATATATGGGTAGGACTTGCAAGATTATGACCAGGGGAGGCATTATCCTGGTTAATAATATTTGCAAGGGACGGAGAGTCCCCTGAGAGGCCGGGACTTTGAGTGCGTGTCTGCTCGTAATGCCCCTGCCGAGGTACGATATGGTACTCGGTATGGATTTGGTTGAGCATGCACCATACTAGTATTGATTGTAGAGGAGGCAGAGTTCTTTTTTAGGCCGCCAGATAGCCAGAGATCGAGTTTGCTCGAGGAGCAGCGGCCGGAGGCTGGATTCTGTGGAGCTTTGTTGGCGGGCAGATTTGCCACATCCGTTGATAGCTGAGTTCTCGGATGTTTTCCCGGGAGTTGCCGGGGATGCCGCCAGACAGGGACATTGAGTTCTCTATAGACTTGGTGCCGGGCGCCGAGCCCATTTCACAGCATGTCTATAGGTCAACAACTGCGAGTTGTATAGAGCTGAAGAAGCTAGTCGACGAGCTGTGGACAAGGGGTTCATCAGATCCAGTTCTTCGTCCTAGGGAGCGCCAGTCCTGTTTGTGCCAAGAAGGACGGTATGTCCCTCATATGCATTGATTACCGGGCGTCAA